>PVJO010003805.1:0-117918 GCA_004026905.1 Hystrix cristata
TCTCTCTCTCTCTCTCTCTCTCTCTCTATCTACCTATCATCTACCTATCTATCTTGGTTTTGAGAATTTGGGTTCTACCTATATATAAACAGCGGGTATCTTTCCATTTTCTTATGTATGCTTCAATCTCCTTTTTCAGAGTACTATAGTTTTGTTGTAGAGGTCTTTCACTTACTTGGTTAGGTTAATTCCTAAGTATTTAATTTTTGCTGATGTTATTGTGAATGGTGTTGTTTTCCTAATTTCTTATTGGGTTCATTATTGGTGTAAAGGAATAATTGATTTTTGACTGTTGTTTTGTATCCTGCTATGTTGCTGCATTTGTTTATTAATTCTAGACTGCTTTTAATGGAATTTTTGGGGTCTTCTGTGTAAAGGATCATGCCATCTTGGAATGATGATAATTTGACTTCCTCCTTTCTTCTACATATCCCTTTTATTTCTTTTTCTTGTCTGATTGCTCTGGCTAATGTTTTGAGTACTATATTAAACAGAAGTGCTGATAGAGGACGTCCCTGTCTTGTTTCTGATTTTAGACAAAAACCTTTTAGCTTTGCCTCATTTAATGTGATGTTGGAAGTAGGTGAGATAAGGTGCTTCTATACCTATTTTCTTTAGGGTTTTTTTTTTTTAATCATGAGTGGATGTTAGATTTTGTTAAAATCTTTTTCTTCATTAATTGACTTGATAATGTGATTTTTGCCTTTGTTTGTGTTTATGTGACAGTTTACATTTTTTGATTTGTATATGCTGAACCATCCTTGTATCCTTGGGATAAAGCCTACTTTGTTATAGTGTATGATCTTTTTGATGACTTGTTGCATTTTTTTGCCAGTACCTTCTTGAGAATATTTGCATCTGTGTTCCTTACAGAGATTGTCCTGTACTTTTCCTTTGGAACTTTCTCTGGTTTTGGAAAGAGGGTAATGGCATCCTCTAGGACTGAATTTGGAGGAATTTCATTAGAGGAATTCCAGGAATTTTATTAAAGAACTTAAGGAGCATTGGCATTATAGCTTCACTGAAAGTCTTGCAGAACTCAGCAGTGAATCCATTAATGCAAAAGTCCAGGGATTTTTCTTGGAGTTCATTTTTTATTGTTGCCTCAATTTCATTACTTGTTATTGGATTGTTCAGCATTTTCATTTCCTATTGGTTCAGTTTTGGTGTGTGTCTAAGAATTTGTCCATTTCTTCAAGAGTCTGCAATTTTGTTGCAGTACAAATTTGCATAATATTTACTAATGATCTTCTGGATTTTGGCTGTGTTTGTTATGATTTTACCTTTTTAATTTCTACTTTCATTGATGTGGGTCTTTTCTTTCCTTCATTCTATAAGTTTGGCTAAGGTTTTTTTTTCCTCCCTATTTTGTTTATTCTTTCAAAGAATCGGCTCTTTGATTTGTTGATTCTTTGATTTTGTTAGTTTCAATTTTATTAATTTCTCCTCTGACCTTTATTATTTCCATCCATGTACTAGATTTGGTTTGAACTGTTTCTTCTTCTAATTTCTTGAGGTGCATCATAAGGTCATTTATTTGAGCTCTGTTTTTCTGATGTAAAAATTCACAGCAATAAATTTCCCTCTGAGGACAGTAGGACTGGTTTCATTGTTATCCCTTATGTTGTGGAATTTGTATTGGCATTTTCATTTGATTCTAGGATTTGTTAATTATTTGAGTGTTCAGGAATGTATTATTTAATATCTAGTTGTCCATAAAAGTTCTGTGGTTTCTTTTGAAATTGATTTCTAATTTTAGTGTGCTATGATCTGATAGGATTCATGTGATTATTTCAAATTTTGTACTTATTTAAGCAGGCTTTATGGACTAGTATGTAGTCCGTTTTCGAGAAAGTTCTGTTTGCTGCTGAGGAGAATGTGTATTCAGCTGTAGTAGGGTAGAACACACTGTAGGTATCTATTAAATCCGTTTGTTTGAAGGTTCAGCTCTGATATTTCTTTGTTAACTTTTGTTTAGTTGATCTGTCTCTTTGTAAATGTGGGGTATTGATGTCACCCACTATGACTGTGTTTGAGTTTATTTCATCTTTTATGGCCAGCAGTCTTTGTTTTATGAAGGTAGGTGCCCCAATATTTGATGCATATATATTTACAATTATTATCTGTTCCTGTCGATTGTTCCCTTGACTAATAAATAGTAACCTTCTTTGCCTCTTATCAGTTTTAGCTTGAAGTTTACTTGTCTGAGAGTAAAATTGCTACCCTGCTTGTTTTCAACTTCCTGGTACATGGAATATAGGTCTCCATTGTTTGATTTTTAATTGACGAATTTCTTTTTGGATTAGATGAATTTCTTGAATGCAACAGAATGTTGGATTCTGTTTCTTCATCCAGTCTGTCATCTGTGTCTTTTTATTGGGGAGTTGAAGCCATTTACATCCATTTATGTTGTTGACTCATTAGTTTTCTTTTCTGTTTAACTCCTTGCTTTGCTTGATGTGTTCATTCCATCTGACTTTTTGAAGTTTTGAAAGACAGTTTTAAAACTATCATCACCAGTTTTGAAAAATAGTTTTGCAGAATATATTAGTCTAGGTTAGAAGTTGTTTTCCTTAAAGTTTCACTCCAAGCTCTCTTGGCCTTTAAAGTTTGTGTTGAGAAGTCTGCCGTAGTCCTAATAGATTTACTTTTATATGTGATTTTTTTTTTCTCTGACAACCTTTGTGATTCTGTCATTTTGGTAAACATCTGAGATTTTCACTATGATGTGCTGGGGTAAGCTTGTTTTTCATTGCAGCTATTTAGAATTCTGCAGTCTTGTTTAACTGTATGTTGAGTTCTTTCCTCATACTTGGAAAATTTTCTGCTTTAATTTCTGTAAATAGATTTTTTTTGTGTGTGTTCCAATTGTATGAGACAACCTTCTGGCTACTACTTGTGCCCTGGGTCTCTGATTGTCTCTACCTGCTTTCGTATTTTCTATGCTGGGCTTATCCCTGTTGGACAATCTTAGTATTTTATGTTCAACTCTAGTGTTCTTTTGTAGTCTGAATCAAATATGAACACGTTTTCCCCAAGAAGTAGTTTAGGAAGATTTAATGAATCCACAAATACATTATATATTCAATAACTCAAAATAGGAGGCTTCAAGAAATTCCATAAAAATGAACTCGAGATATATAAATATATTAAGGTCAATGGTTAACTAGTTTTTCTTTTTCGATTGTCAGTATTGTTATATCATTTTACTTTCTTTGTTATTGACCTTTATTACTTGTTTGGCAGAAAAAGAGTAACTGCTCTTAAAGGGAAAAGTTGAAGAAAGACATTGCTGTAACAAATCTGATCGATGGTATCAGAATGGCAGGGAGGGCAGAGGAGTTAGAGGCAGGGCAGTCATGTAGTTTTCACAGTCTGTTGGCAAGCATCTAACAGTTTTCTGAGGAACTAAATGTGACCATTTAAAGTGATCTGCAAAATGAGATTTCAGCAAAGCATACTGAGACTAGTAAACTCTTAAAACTCTAGTTATAGGGTGAACAAATAAAGGCCCAGGTATCTTCTCCTGTAGATGAGAGGCTGTGTGAGAATGAGTGTTGGCTCAGGGAATTGTGTGGGGCTTAATATGCTCCAAACTCAAGGACAACCTTGAATCTCCTAAGAATACTAAAAGTGCCCTGTGGGGAAAGTTCCCATTCCATTCCCTGTAGTAGATAGTACCTCTTTTAATGTTTATTAGACCATCTTGAAATGAGTTTTTTTCCTTGATCTCTAATTTCTTATGGTCCATTCTGTGCTGAGGGGATACAGATGATTCATGGATTAAAGCAAAATCCAACTTCTTCTTAGCAAATTGAGAAGCAACTGAAATTCTTTCCAGTCTTGGCTCTCTCTTTGCTTGGTAACGTCCAATTCTTGGTAGCTTGGAATTCTCTTTTTTTCTTTCTTTTCCCTTATATGAAGGTCCTGCCCTGCCATGTGTGAGTTTTGTGTGTGTGTGTGCACGTGTTTGTTTCTTTTCTTTTCCTTCCTTTCTCCCTCCCTTTCTTTCTATCTTTCTTTCTTTCCTTCTTTCTTTTTCTTTAGGTACTGGGGATTATCCTAGGAATGCTGGACCACTGAGCTATAGCCCCAGCACCCCCACCCTTTTTAAAAATGTTGAGGTAGGGTTTTGCTAAGTTGCCTAGACTGGCCTTAAACTTGCAATTCTCCTGCTTTAGCCTTCAAAAATCTCCTACTTTAGCTGAGATTATAGGCATGACCCATTTAGCCCAGCCCTATCCTGCCTTTTGATTCTGATCCACCATTCAAAAACATTTTAGTTTCAGTGATAAGAGGAAAGTAGCTTTCAGTATGAAGGGCAAAGAGACTAGAGAATAAAAGGGGTAGCAAAGGCTTCATGCTCTTGGTTTGGAAAGTCTTCATAAATAAGGTAAGATGAGATACAGTAGTTTTGAGAAAAATCATCATTATTTAATTAGAGAAAATCATAGGGATTACTAATAAATTGTATATATTGGTTACCTTTCTGCTTCTGGGACAAAATATGCAACTTACACAACTTAAAGGAAAAAAATGTTTATTTTGGCTCATGGTTTCAGAGGTTTCAGTCTATGGCTAGTTGACTCCAAGGCAGAAATATGGTGGAAGGGCATGGCAGAGGAGAGCTGCTTACCTCATGGAACCCAGGAAGCAGAGAAAGCAAGGAAGAGTGAGGTAGAGATAGAGAGAGAAAAAGAGGTGGGGGGAGGTTGGGTGAAGAAGGGGCTAGGGACAAGAAAATTCCAATCCAGGTTATGTCCCTGGCAACCTACTTCTTTCACCAGGTCTCCACTTCCTAACAGCACATCCAGCTATTGCTTTGTCAATGGATTAATCAGTTGATGAGATTAGCATCCCATGATGTAATTGCTTTCCAAAAGCCCTACCTCTAAACACATGATGGGGGATATTTTTGATCCGTACCATAACAACAGTGGGCTAGCTGCAGAACAGTGTCTACTTTTGTTAGAATTAGATTCTGGTGCCAAGAAAAATGAATAGACTTAAAAATGACTTTTATAAAACAAAGTAAGTTTCTTCTTTTCTTTTTTTTTTTTTAATGTTTCACATTAACCTCTAATGTGCTCAAGTCCTTATCATTTCTCTCTGCCATCTGAGAATGACTACCATTCTCAAAAGAATTACCTCTTGGTCCAAAATGATTACTGTAAGAAATGGAAGAAAGAAATGGAAACAAAGCTTTTGTAAATAAGGAGGGAGGAGTGGATATTTTCGTAAATAAGGAGGGGAATGGGAAAAAAAGAAGCAACAAGATATATCATGTACAGATACAAATCCCTGAATGTTATCACTATGTGCATCTAAAATATGCCATTAAAATAAAATAAATTAAATTTTAAAAACTGATTCCTGAAGTTCTAGTTATCAAATCTGCTGTATGATCAGGAAGAAGGAAAAGAGGCAAAGGGAGGAAATGAGGCTTCTTAAATTTTTTTTTTAAACAGTAAGTTTAGAATTCCAATACGAAACTTTTGCTTATTTAATTGGCCAGAGCTTGGTCACATGCTCATATCTAGTTATAAGAGAGCAAGGAAATGTAGTCTTGTAGCAGTTGTATTGACACCCCAAATAAAATCTGATTTTTGTAACCAGTTTTGTATGCAGAGACAATACTTCTTGAATAGTAACTTATAGTCTGTGTTACAAAAATCTTCAAAACCCATGAGTGCCTCTTTTGGAGATGCACATCATTAAAAACTTTGTAGATTTATAAGGAATATTGTTGTTCTTATTTTCAATGTAGAATTGGTTATGACGCATCTTAGCAAGAGTATTGGCCTGGGTATAAAAGGATAAAAACCATAATTTCTGATAAGTGGTTTATAGCATTTGCTTATAAGTAAAGGATATAAGAAGGTAAAACGAAGATTTGGAAATCTTGGATGTTTAAAAATGACAGTAGTTGTCAAATAGAATTCAGAAAGGAATGAGCAACCCACAATAAAAGGTATAAGTTTAATAGTGAAAAATTTGAGAGAGACTTCCAATGTGTGCTTATGCTAATGGACTAGTATGGTCAGAAAATCTACATAAAATAAATTATGAACTTCGTTCAGAAGTAAAACCAGTACATTTTAGTGTTGGGGTTGGTGATCTTATTGAGAAGTAAATTACATACTATAGATAAGAAAAGAGAAACACCTGTAATAAAATAGTCAGTATTGGGGCCTGTAGAGAACAAAAGACAACAGGCTTTTTCCACCAAAGCAACTGCTATGTGCCCCTAGTCAATTATTGCCATCAAAGAAACTAGGTTTAGATCTACTTTTTAAAAACAGAAATTCAGATTTTTTTCCTTATGTGTTTCTAAATTATTACAGGAGCCAAGCAAACATGTCTCCAGGTTGGATTTGTCCAGTGGACCATCAGTTCACAACTCCTGATCTAATTCAATACCTTTATTTTACTAAGACTAGGATGTCTCTATTGACTTGTACAGGGTCACATAGCTCTTCAGTGACAGATCCGGGATAAGAACCCCATTCTTGGACTCCCAGTTGTCTTCCTACTGCACCACATTCCAAGTTAATTTTTGATAGCAACAAACTCCCATGGAACTATTAGGTGAAAAGGGATAACAATGGAAATTAGATATGTAATATTTGCAGTTAGCTTGAAAAATGCCTCTCTCAATGCTCAGTATTCATGAAGCATCAATCAACATTACCTCAATCTCTATTTGAACTGTTAAAATTATATAATTTAATGAATAAAATAGTGGGAAAGGAAAAGAAGTGAAAGAGTCATTACCAAACCTTAGGGAGCCTCCATAATTAACAATGGAAGTAAGATAATTAATTAGCAAAGACAGCGTCCAAGGAGAAGTCAGAAGCAGCCAGGCTTGCTTTGTGGATCTCTTACCTTTACCTTTGCCCTAATTACAGCTTTGGGCTGTAAATGTTTTAATTTGAGGATAATTTTCAACTCTTTAATACATTTCTTTCCAATTATGTTGCTGCCTTAAACTTATAGCCTCATAAGAAATTGTGGTCTTCAGAGAATATTTCTTCTTCCTGTGGTAGAAATTAGATAGATTGATTAACTTTGGCTTAAATTTCTAAGAATGTGCAGTTGTGTCTTGAGATTATCATACAATTAGTGGTTAAGTGTCTGCAGAATAAGTAATTATTGTCATTTAGAAAGAGTTTAATGAGAAGAAACATCTTCTGAAAATCTCCTTTTTGGTATGTGTGTGTTGCTGTGTGTCACAAAAATTTGCTGGTCTATCTTAACACCACAGAGTACAGGGTAATAATTTTTAATGTGTCTCATTCTGTTTTTGCAAGGTATTAGGCTCTCCTTACTCTTTCTGTTGTAGGTTTCAATGTGTACAGCAAAATGTTATGAAGACATCATTTAAAGTTTTGAAGAGAAAAATCTCTAAAAATTAGGAGTTTTGATTTAGTGTTTATGTTATGTTTTGACTAGCAAACACTGTGAAAAGACTTTGGGACTCTCTTAAATTTCTTAGTGCTTAAGCATTTGGTTTTGCTTACAGTAGTAGTGGCCTCTGTGTGTAATTTGTTCTCCTGGAAATTATCTCCACAGACTTGAAATACCTACAAGGCCAGTCATGGTGGGTTAAGGTTACATATTGGTAACTCTCGTGTATTTGATTGGATTTTATCTTTTCTTTTTTTAAATTTTATCCTACAGTTGGCCAATTTAGTGCTGAAAGTGTAATGTGACCACTAAAAAGAAAGAAAAAAAAGTTTGTTAGTTCATCTTCTATTTAACCATGCCTTTGTGCTCTTTCTCTTTTCTTTTTAGTTCCAAGGTTCATATAAAGTACCTACACATTTCAACATGAAAAATGGATTTTTTTTTATCAGTGATGCTTCTGTGACCATAAAATTTAAAAATCTCACTCTATCTCTTGCCAGAAAAGAATCCCCAGCAGACCAGGGCCCGGGCCTTATCTCTCCATCCAGCTGGGGATTCTTTGTAAATATACAGCCTGATTTTATAGTCTTCACTCAATCCAGTTTCCACAACTTTTAGTGGGAGAGAAATTCTTATGAAAATCTCTTAGATGAAGTGCAGGATTTCTGTACCTCACATTAGTTATTTCTAGGACCCACTAAGATTCTTTTGAGTGGATTGAACTCAGTTATGTGCTATAAGTCAGGGGCAGGAGGAGAGAAAGCACATCCCCACACACACTCGAATGAAAATTGCTGCATTACAGGGGCAAAGATTCTGAAGTCTGAGATCAAAGATACCCTTAATAGATTCTTGAAAAGATGTTTACATCTCTCAGAATGGGCAAATAGAGACCTTTCCCATCTCCCCTGAGATCTGAGAACTGAGATGTATATTTGAGATGAAACAAGAAAGCTTCTACTCTCTTGCCTTTCTTAGGGTCACATATCCCTTTGATAGTGTGATAAAATTGTGAACATTTTCCCCAGAAGAAATGTCCATAAATATGTGTATATAGAATTTTGCAAATTTTGGGGTTTACTTATAAAAACTTGAGTATTCATTCACTAACTCTTCCTCTGGATGTTGTAGGGATCCTGGAAACCATGTTAAGAACCTCTGGAAATCTGAGGGTGAGTGTAGAAGCTTTCCTTCACCATCTGTATAATTTGTGTTCCCCAGCAACACCTACCAATCTTACATACAGAGGCACATTAACAGTATTCACCTGTGTTCTGTAGCTTTTGTGTCTGTCTTCCAATTCAGGAGTTTGATCACCTGAAGGGTCCTTTCCCATATAATTATACCTAAAGTCCAGTGGATACTGCACTTGTATTTATAAACAGCCCAGTCAGTGGTCATGTTGTGTCCAGTGGGCACTGATGCCCTTGCTGTTGGGTACCTCTAATTGCTCTGTGTCTGGGCAACTTTGTCCAGATCCAATGACCAACATGTGTATCACTACTTCTTCTCCTGAGGCCTGAGCTTTTCTACCGTCGATGTAGTAGAGTCCTTGAGGGTGCTCTTTTAAGAATTTTCATGATTCTAGGAGAAGTTTTAGGGAGAATATTTTCTTCCCTCTATGTAACTGCTGTCACAAGTAGATGTTCACTGCTGAGATACAGTTTAAAAGAGACCGATCTTTAGACTTCTAATTCCTTCCTGCTTGTCATGAGCCTCACGCTGCTGTGCTAAATGGCAAACCCAAGTGACACTGGATTTAGTCAGACTCCCCAATTCTTTCTTATGACTGAAGTTTTTCTCCTCTAGCGGAGTTTCCTTAACTCACGGTCCTTTTGGGAACTCCTTATGGAAGAGCTATTCCAGAGGCCTTTATACTGCTTTACGGTGGACACTAGACATTGTTGCCCATCGGTGGGACGCTCGAACAGACTCCCATAGGAAGAAAGCAGGAAATTTGGTAACATCATTATCTAAGAATAATATGGACAGTAGTGTGACTCTGGGGGTGAGGCACAATATTTTAGGGGACATATTGAAGGGCTCTTCCAGATCTCCAGGGTATTTCTCCAAATATCAACTCTTTGTAAATTCTACTCTATCCTATATCCAAGCCAGTGCAATACCCTGAAAACACGGCATGAACAAAACTCTAAGGTCTTACCGGAAACTGGCACTCTTTTTATTATAAATAACTCCATAAAGCACCTGTAATCAGTTAGAATCAGAATGATCTTTCTGTCATGATTCCATTTTTTATACAACTCAGGTACCTCCAACTTCAGAGGAGTCAATAAAATATGATTCTGAAATAATAGTGAATTTCAAAGCTTAGTATGCAGTGTATGGAAAAAATGCCTCACCATTTTTCCTGCTGTCATTTCAAGGCGTAGCAGTAGATTCATCACAGCTTTGGAGACACATTTCGAAAATGCCAATATCTCCATCCATTATAGATTTGTCATAATTAATGCTGATGGCTGCTGCTGTACTGCTGTATTCCTCACTCACACCATTAGTCCTCTCTGACAGGTTGGGTGACGTTCAGCCACCTTGGTGTGTGTGACTCTCTCTCTAGCATGCTGTACACTCTCACCTGCAACTTTCGGGCGAGTCTGCTGGCCAGAGCCCAGACCAAGCGCAGAATTTCTAAACCAGCCCTTCTGTCTCACAAACGTACTCTTTGCTTCTTCTGTTCATATTTTCAATTGCATTTTCTCTCATAAACAAATACATCAGTGTTCAAGACTTCATATTTTGAGGTTGTATTAGAATACAAAGGTATGGGATCAGCTTGGATGTGAAAATAAAAAGGAATCAATGCCTTTCCTGGAGGCATACAATTTCTTTATAAAGCTTGTCTTCTCAGGTTTGTCCTTTGGCTTGGGGGCTGACACAAGAGTGAAATTCTGAAGTTACAAAATAATTCTCTGCCCTTTTAATAATTTCTTCCATGTGGCATTCTCATACAGATAAATGCTCAGTATTCAGGTTTCCCTCCTTCCACCTGCTCTTTTGTAACAAGGCATGTTGCCGCATATAGGAGGAAGGCTGCGTGTCACCTTGTGGCAGCAGGCAGGGGGCTTCACTGACAAGTATCGTCTGGACCCTCCCTGTTTTGATGGGCCTGGTGTGCACTGAGGTGCACCTCGTGCTGCACGAACTTCTAGAAATGTGAGCTGTCACTGGTTGATGAAGACTGTGATTCTGGCCACTTTCTTTTATCAAGAACCTCATATGCTATAGCGTGTCCTGATTCCATGTCTCTGCTGATTCAGCAGTTTTCTTAGTGCCTCTGTGTGCTCTCTGCCAGGCACGCAGAGCTCCACTATCCCCCGAAGCCATGTGGAGGTAGAGGAAAGCCAGGAGCAGAGCCACAGGCTCATCTGCCTTTCCGCCTCCCTCTGCCAGGGCTAGCTCATTCCCGTGCCATGCCAAACGTGGCACTCAATCACGTACCACACTGGACATAGACACCTGCAGGCTTTCCTGGGCAGTGCCAAAGTGCCTATTTGTCCTTGTACCTTCACCACGCCATCACCACTGTCTCCTAGAGTTCTCACCTAGAGCTGGGAAGTCGGACATATATGGCTCTCACTGGCCCTTCTTCTTTGAATCTTCCTTTTCTATCTTCTTGCTGGACTAGAGAACTTCTTTTATTTCCTGTCCCAGTTTGGAAAATTTTTTCTGGGATGATTATGACAGAGAGGCTACTAAACATTATGATTCAAGGAGGTAGAGAACAGAGGACAGGGGAAAGCAAAACCTCATCATTTAAAAATTTTCAAAATAACACCCTTGAAAGTAAAATTATATACTTGTAACTAATATTTCCCCAAACCAGATATCATCCTTGAAGAAAAATGGGGATCCCACGAATAGTTATAAGTGCCCTACTTCAGGCTCTCGTCTTTTACTTGGAGACTCTAGTCCCACTTCAAGTTTTGTGCATTTATTTCTATAATTCTTCCTCAAAGTCTCTAAGAGTTTCTCCTAGCAGTAGCAGTGTGAGCTTGTGACTGATGGCCCTCCTTGGCCTCTGTTCCCTGAGAAGTCCCGCATATCTCCCATGGGTGTCACTCACTGGGGATGGTGAGGGTGGAAAGGTGCTTATGCTGAGCATGTTGCCTCCAGTACTCAAAAGCACACCATCCTCTGCAGCTCGGGACATGCTCAATGCAGGGCTCCTGGGTGCTTGCACGGATGGGGGAGCCACGCCTCCTCCGGGGGCTGCTTCCTGTCTTGCCACAGCTGTACCTGTGATGTGCAGAGCTTTGTCCACACTGCAGCATGAGGAAGGGGCAAGAAGGTTATTTTCCCTAGTGTATTAGTCATGTTTCCTATAACATCAGGGATTTTTGAGTGTAAAAATCATATTCAGTATAAACTCGCCAGTCTCATAGTTCTATTTTGGGCTATGATACAGGACAAATCTGATTTGGTACTGGAATCTAACTTTGTTGCTCCTTTTATTGACTGGGGTATTGCTCTTGGGTCAAGCCTATAGCTCATATTTCCTCTTCCAGGATACTTTTTTGGTGTTTGGTCTTTGGGAAGCCCTTTTCAATCTTTGTGCAAATATATAATTTACAGGCTATTTCAATTTTTCAGAAAAATATCTACTCTTACTTGAGGGTGATTTGAGTGTCCCCTAAAGCCCATTGTGGTTTTGTGGTTAAAGCTATGGTCCCTTCTTAGGGGGTGGTGAGATCTTCAGGAGGCAGTGCTTCATGGGAGGCCTCAGATCACTGGGGCATGAGGTACTTTTCATACGACTTCTTTGGTAGTTCTTTTGAGAAAGAAAGTTGTTCTAAAAGGGGCAAGACTGAGTTTGATTCCCAGCACCGGCCCCCCACCCCCCCAACAAGGGGCAACCCTGGCTCCAACAGGGTTGGAGCTCTCGTTGCTCTTGGTGATTACTTGCTCTTGCACACGTTGCCACCCTCAGGAGAGGTCAAAGCAATGGGGCTGCTCAATCTTACACTTTGGACTCTTAAAATGGTCAGTTAAATAAAACTTTTTTTTAAATAAGAAGAACTGATTAATACAGTACTATAATGGTGGTAAAACTTATGTTTAGTTGGGGCCGTCTTCTTACACAGGTAATGTAAATAATTTATAGATGTGCCCTTTTTTTTTTTAATTCTGCAAATTACCAAGAAATCGCTTGTGAATCTCTTGGTCTCTTGTTTGCTGGGTTGCCAAATGGTTTCCATAAATTATAAAATTCCTTAAAATATTTGAATCCTGTCCCCATCCCCTTATTTCATAATAATGGAACTAGTTGATTATAAATAATCTCTTTTGTGTGAGAGTCTCTTGGGTAAAGGCTTTTTCATTAGGATTGTCTTCCTCCTTCGGCTTGGAAACCAAAGATGGTTTTTTTATATCGCATCTCTTATTTTTATACTGGTTTGTAAGACCTTTGAAAATGTCTTTTGCTTTCAAACAAGGGAAAAGAATTAAATGTAGTGAGATGAATTAAGACTATCCCTTCACTCAATCAGGACTGTACATAATGTATTGGGGGCTATTTCCACACTTCCTGGCTAACTCAGAGCCATTTTCAACTCGTATGTCCACTCCTGGTATTAAAAGCAGGAACAAGTAGGAGTCAAAAGTTCCTTTAGTGAAATGATACTAGTTATTTCTCAAGGTTCTCAAAAAGATGTTTTAAAATCATCTGAATATAAGGAACATGTTTTCTTCCTATGTGAACAGTAGACTGAGTTTCCCCAGGATAATAAATTAGTTAATAATTAATCCGTACTAAGATGAGATATGTTTGTCTTTAGTTAGGGAGAAATTACCATAGACCTTCTGTGGAAATAAATGAAGGCCAACCAAATTAGAGGAAGCAAATGCTATTTTTTCAGAGATTGCTGTAGCAAATGAGTCAGCTACTATTCGTTTGTGTTTCGTCAGAGAATCAAAAGGCAGGGACAGGAGTGATGAAGCTCAATAGTGGAAGAAAGGGAAGGCTTTGGTTACACCTTTGCAAAATGATTGGCATGGGGAAGCTGTAGGCTAACTAAAAGCTAGCCATTCTCTGTGATTTGTTGCTGTGAATACTTGGCTTTGCCTGGTTGGGCCTAAGTTGGAAGTGGGAGCAAAAATTAGGAAAGTTGTCAGTTTTTAATCGAATTCTGGCTTTTTAGAGCCAATTGTTGCTAGTACAGTTACTGGAGATATGATCTGGCTTCTTGGCTGGTTACTATAGAGAATGGGCTGGTTTTGTGAGTTGATTGCTTCAGATTTTATGTTAGAATTCTCTTGATCTATATGGTCTGGCCAGTGTCCATTTGGATATGCAATTACTCACTTCTTTAGTGGAGAATCAACTCAAATCAACTCAGATGTATGTATTTCCTTTCATACATTTGTAGCACCAGATTTTATCCATTTTCTTTGATTAAGCAGGAGCTTCAGGCAAATAAAACTGACACAAACTTCCACCTGAGGTTGAAGCCATTAGAATTTGCAAGAAACACTTAGCAATAGGGTGCTACCAATACTCAAATGGAAGCAAGTGGAACTTCCTGGAGAAAGAAAGTAGAACGCTGACCAGAAGACACTTGCTTATAGATAGGCTGAGAGAAGCTGATGTGGGAAAGGTGAGGAGATGACGGAGTCTGTAAAGAAGGAAGCATGTAGAGGGTCATTCTACTAAGGCCTGAATCCTCACCTCCTGGACTCTCCTTGGGTCACCATGAGAAAAAGGGCCAGCAACAGAGCCCTGCCTCCTGATGCCGTCCCTTCTGTGGTGCTCACCTGGTGCATCAGTGAAAGAAATACTCATCCTTGTACTTAGGTGGAGGTTCATCTGGGGAGATGGGCGTAGTGATCCTTAAGAAGGAAAATTATCTGATCAGCTGGTGCCCTGGATGAGAAAGGGTTGAGGATCCCTGCAGGCCCCCAGGCAATGAAGGTGCTGGGATGGAAAGGTCTTCAGGCAGGTGTACTTCTCTCCTAGAGGGGGGACAGCAGGGCTGACTTCTCTGAGCTTCCTCTCAGGGAATTTCCTTGGCAAAGCAAAGGGAAGCCATCTGCCTATAAATATCTCAGGTTTATTCTTTTTTTAAGGCAGAGTAATACTCCATTATATAGAAAAACCACATCTTCTTTAGCCCTTCATTAGTTGTTGGGCATTTGGGTTGTTTCCAGGACTTAGCTGTTACAAACTGTGTTACTATAAATATGGCTGTACATATATCACTGTGGTACAATGTTTTCAATTCTTCTGGGAAGATACCAAGCAGAGGAATAACTGGGTCAAATGGAACTTCTAGTTGTAATTTTTTGAGGACTCTCCACAATGATTTCCACAATGGTTGTGTAGGGAAAGAGGTCCCCATAGGTATGGAAAAGATAGGGTAAAGGCCTCACTAGATGTTACTAAAAGTTAATAGACAATTTTGACCTCTATAGCCAAACTCTAAATGCCAGACAGCTATAATCAAATAGTAACATAAAGTCAGATACAGTCCAACAGCTAAGGAGACAAAGGCAAAGAGACTGGTTCTGGGAAGGTCTCAACTAGGTAATCTGATTAACATAAAAAACACAAACTCCCCCTTTATTTGATCCTTACATCTACATAACTTGGCCCTGAGGCAAAGCAAAGGGAAGCCCATAAGCTTGCTCTCTGACAAAAGACAAAGGTCACAGGGCGGAGGGAAATGGAGGCAGAGGTGACAGACAAGCCCAAGGAAGAATCAGATTCCAAGGGCCGACCCAAGGAAGAAAGCTTCAATAAAAGGGGCTACAATGAAAAGCCCATGAGTATTTCACTTTTGAATGCTCCCTACTTGTCAAGTAGCTATCTATCATCTTCCCTTCCCCTCTTTTCATAAATAAATTGTCTTCTAAATAAATTGTCTTCTCTTAATTTAAACTCGGTTTCTTTAATTCTTTACTGTAGGGTGGGTTTATGATCACCAGGAATTACATTTTGTAGTGGGGCAGCAGCTCACTGTCCATCTCCGCACCTAAGAGTTGGGCCAGTCTACATTCCCACCAACAGTGGAGTAGGGTTCCTTTTTCCCTGCAGCCCCGCCAGCATTTGTTACTGGTTGATTTCTTGACAATAGCTGCTCCTTCTGGAGTGAGATGAAATCTTAGTGTTGTTTTAATTTGCATCTCTTGAATGACCAATGATGTTGAACACTTTTTCATGTATTTATTTGCTGTATTTATTTCATGTATTTATTTCATGTATTTATTTCATGTATTTATTTTCATGTATTTATTTTTTTATATTTCTTCATCTGAGCAGTGTCTATTCATTTCAGATGCCCATTTTTGGATTGGGTTTTTAAATTTGGGTTCTTTATATATTCTAGATGTTAGACCTTTACATATTCTGATTTTTTTGAGCTCTTTATACATTCTAGATGTTAGACCTTTGAGGAATGGTTGGAATTTTTTTTTCCTCATTCTGTGGGATTTTGTTCCACTCTTTTGGTGATTTCTTTGCTGTGCAAAAGCTTTTTAAAAGAATGTGATCTCATGCATTGATCCTTTGTGTTGTTTCCCGTGCAGTCTGAGTTTTATTCATAAATTTTTTTCCGACCCCTATGTCTTCGAGAGTTCTTCCTATTTTATTCTCCAGGAGATTTATTGTTTCTGTTTTTATGTTTAGATCTTTGATCCACTTCGATCTTAGTTTAGTACATGGTGAGAGACACGTATCTAGTTTTAGTTTTTGGCATGTGGCAAGCCAATTTTTCCAGCACCATTTATTAAAGAGGCTAGCTTTCTTCCAGTGAAGGTGTTTGGCTCCTTTGTGAAAGATGAGATATTTGAATGTGTTTGGATGCACTTTGAGAACATACTTGTAAGTGAAATAAATCAGACACACAAGAGTTCATATTGAATTTTTTCTCTGATATGAGAAACCATAAGTGTAAATAAGGGCAAAAAGGTATAATAGGTACTATGTAAAAGAAAGATAATATTGAAGAGGAAGGAGAATTTAGAAAGGGAGGAGGGGGAAAAGAAGGAAAGGAAAAAGAAAAGAAAGGGAAAAAGGGAAAAATGGAAAAATGTAAACAAAGCTACTGTAAATAAGGAAGGGGGGGAGTGAAAGGGAGGGGTGGGGAAAAAGGGGAGCGTGGACCAAGATGTATCATGTACAGGTACAAATTAACTATGATGAATATGGTCACTATGTATACAGTGTACCAATACATGTTCTTGGTAAATAAAATTGGATTAAAAAAAAAAAAAGGAGGGAGCACAGAACTTCCTGGACAATGCTGAAGTTACTCTCAAAGCAAACAAGCAAGCAAACAAATGAACAAACCAATTAAAATCAGCCTAAACATCAAAGTTCCCACCAATTGTCAGTCAGCACTTAGTTGAATGTAGATTACTTATTCAAGTAAATGATTTCTCAACTCTAATTTTTTTAGTTGAAAGAGTTGAAACAAATTGAACTAGTTTTATTAATTTTTGATGAGTAGGTTTACTTTCCAAATATTGCTTTTAGATATTAAAAAAATCTTCCCTTAATGAAAGTGGTCATATTGATATAGGGGAAAAAATATAACTCCCAACCTGCTAGATGTCAGTTACACTGAGTTTGTGTTCCCCGAAATCAAAGAATGAATTCTAAGGAACAAGGAAGTTAAGCGTAGGAAATTTATTGAGAGAGAAAGAGAGCTCCTGAGAGACAGGAGGAGACCTGAGTGGGTTGCCAGCGAGCTTGCTTTTCAGGGGAAGTTTTAAAGAGCAAAATCGTGAGGCGGGTACAATGTGTGTCAAAATGATGACTAACCAATAATATTACAAGTGTAGTCTTTTAGGTAATATTGATCCAATGGGGAAGAAGGTCACACAGCAAATGAAGATGGAAAGAATAAAGACATTCCAGGATGGGGTGGCTCTGGAGGTCTTGGTCGCCCACCTGGGTGACCTAGACTTTATCAGATCAGATGAGAGTGATCTTGAGTTCATTGTTTGTCCCTCAGCCTTATCTTGAGGCCTGACCTTCGATGGATGAGCCTCTAGCCATAGTTGTAGTGTATTCTCCTCTTGTGGATTGACTCCATCGAGGGCCCAGCCATGTCTGACTGCCTATTTCTACCTTACTTGTCGGTCTATAATAATATGTCTCATAAAAAGACTTGTAGGATGATCCTTTCATTTTACGAACTCTGATGCTATATGCCTAAGAGGTAATTAATCTTAGTTTTAATCCTTCTTAAATCAATCCTCCAATCCATTAATTTATAATAATTAATTATGTATCTTTAATATGTCCTTTGTAGTATTCCAAAGGAGCCTCCTCTGGCAACCTGTTGAGTTAGTTATTTGGGGGGTGTCCTAGCAGGTCCCATTGCTGGTAGTACTTTTCTTTCTGAAACCACATTTTTTAGGATTGTTTGCTACGTAAAGTCCACAACGCTTACAGGTTCAAACAGTTGAGACTCATATGCCAACTTTGTTTTGTTTCCATGTTCCTTCCATTCTGACTCTTGTATTTGGATAAAAGCTTTCGGTACTCAGTGTCCCATGGCTTGAGATAAACTCTCCTTTGCCTTGCTATTTGATCGCACCTGTCAAGAAGTTCTTCCGGTCAAACAATAGTTCACAGTGATTTCTTCTACAAATTTTCTGTTTCACTGTAAATGATCAGCAATGTCATGGCATTTCCTCAATTTGAAAAATTCTTTCATATGCAGCCACTATCTGATATAAAATCTTCAGTCTCTTAAGTTTGTGTTTATTTGTATTACTGTATCTCCTTAGCTAGTGGGCAAGCTTTTCTTTTTCAAATTTTCTTTTGATTGGAGGGACTTTTTTCCTACATTTTTGAGTTGACATGAGTGGTTAGTACAAGAGTAAGCATAGATGAGGTTTTTATTTAATATTTTAGGAGCAATGAATTCTTCAGCTGGAAAGAAGGGATTCACATAGTGACAGAAATGAGAACAGAAGAGTTTTATGTAAGGATAGGAATAAAGTGAGCTAAATGATTATACATGGATCAAATTACTGAACATCAGAAAAAGATAAAGTATATTAAGTCAACAGTGACAAAATACATCATGTATCATCTATCTTGTGGATTACAAAATGAAACAATTGGATTGTTTTGCTTCATTTTAGAATATATGAAAAGTAATAATTTTTCATTTTATGAGAGGTATTTACTTCTGGAGTTTTTGATTTATTTGGTCATATACTTGTAAAAATATATTTATTGGTTTAGTTGAAAAATATTAAAGAAGTTTTTCTTCAAGAGGGTTTCTCAGGATAAATATTTAGCATACGAATATGCTAAATGAATATATGGATGTATATAAATATATGGAACTGGCTTTTTCAATTTTTGTTAAAAATCAGCCTTGTGAAAATCAAAAAGGTGTTCAAATGAGAAAGTCTATATTTCAGTGTTTCTAAAAATATGTTAGACTCTTCCATGTTGCAAGAAACAAAACATTTTCAGCTGTCTCATTTGGAGGGACTTTCTGGGGAGGATAAATACAACAGTAAAGGAGGCAGGGAATTGCCACCACACAGAGAAGATGGGCCTAAAGGAGAACTGGGCTGTTGTGCAGGCCGCCACACCTGGAATCATCTTTCCAATGTCATGGTCCCTCTGCTACTTTCTGTCTGACTTTTGCTACTGAACAGTATCTTTCCACTCCTTTCTACCTTATGGGTTCTATGTGCTGATGACTTTAACTGCATTCTCTGTAAACCTCTCCATTTTTATTTGTTAGCTGCTGATTCTTTTTGAGGTTTTCTGTTGAAATTCCTTATTAAAAATCAAACCAACTCCATATTTACCCCTCTTCTCTTGCATTGGCCCTCTGTAGGGCACTATAGGTTGGACACCAACTCTTGGTCCAATTAGCTCTGGCCAGAATATCCAGGGTCACGATATTCAGAACAGGTCTTTATCATCTTGCCTTTTATCGTTAAGCTTACCCCAGGCTAGAGTTTACTCTGTTGGCTTTGCAGAATCAGTAACTTTATCTTACCAGGGTCCCAGAGTGGTCAGAGGGGACATGCTGCAGCTTCATACTGAGAAACTCATAAGAGTGATCTCCAAGGCAGAATATCATTATTAATTTAAAAGGAGAAATTCAGCTGTCATACAATTCAGATATTTATGTCTGCCCAATGTATTCATTTTTGTTCCCCGTAGGCAGAATTGGACCATGGGCTAATTAGTCATACAACTGGCCAGGGTACCAAGCTATGAGGGGGCCTAAACAGCTTTGGAATAAATTGGAAGTAGGCCCCAGTTAGCTCAGCTTTCTGCATGTGACTTATCACATAACCGGCTGAATAGAAATTGGCTCCACTTCTAATTCAATAGGCTGGTATTTAGTAAAGATGTATTGAATGTGAAAGTTCGCTCTCTCCTGAATATATTGGTAGAAATAGAAATCAATCCTTGCCAGCACCAGTCTGTCTCTTTTGAGCTTTTTTTCCCCCAAAATAAACATCCATCCCCATTCCATTGTTGACTTAGAGACAGAGTCCCAAATTCTGAGAGCTCCTGATCTGCATTTCGAGGTGGCCATTTGCTTTTGACCCTATACTGTCTCTTATCAAAGGATGGAGTGGCCCATCCTTCTACCCGAGGCATCTTGGATTCACACAGTTAATACCTTAATCCAAATTAAATGAGGCTGCCTAAAAGCCTGTTCTAGGATAGCAGATGGGGGCATGTTCTGAATCAACCTCTCCCTGAAATGTTTCAGATACTAATTTTATAGTACCATTAATTTAATGTCGATCTTATCCCAGATATTAAGATTTCGACCTTCTCACAATACCTTAAATCATTTATGCATTTCAGGCTGAGAAGTCTTCCTGCCATTATAAGAGAATTTTCTGTATTTCAGATCAGATCTGTTACCTGTTGACTCAGTATTCACAGGTGATATGGGAAATTATTTAAATATGAGGCCATATGCTGAATTCAAACCTAATTCTTGAGCAGCCACACAATTTTACAGTTTTCCATAGTACTTTTTAATCTGTCTGTCTTACTAACTCTTCAGCAGTTTGAGGCCTGGGTGGAGTCTTAGTGCCAGGACCTCGCACTGTATCTGACACGTGGCTCGTACTTAGTTGAGGTTTATTGAATGTGAACGTTCTCTGGGGCAGTATATGCTGGCAATTTTCTTTAATAACTTCCTTTAGATGCAGGTTAACAATAGATTTAAAGAGTTAGTGAATTCAACAAATGAGTTGGCTTAAACCCTTAATGTACAGAACTAACACTATCACTTTTGAGAAACAGGTCACTTTTCTGTTAAAATTGTGACTTCAATATTGATTCAGTTTTATATCTGAGAGTAAGCTGACAGAATAAACCTACATTACAAGAAAATGTTACAGTATATTTCTTAGGTATTTGGATTTGAACATTTTTCCGAAAGTATGAAAAATCACTAGGCTAGCTAATGTCATGCTCTGTCTGCTTACTGTAATTGAACCCCCCCCCAAAAAATGACTCCTTTTGACGTATTTGTTCTGTGTGTATGGCAGTGACTTATCCCAATAAAAGATGACCCTGAATGCCTACGAGGATGCGGTTGACCTTTGTTCTTTGTGAGGGAGTTGTCTTTCTGTCTCTCAGAGACATTAAATGTGTGTGTGTGTGTGTGTGTGTGTGTGTGTGTGTGTGTGTGGAGATCTGTCTGTCTGTCTATCCCACTGTAGCCATCACAGAGGAAGGCAATTGCTCTCTGTCTCTAAGAGCCATTGTCTATTATTAGCTGCAGTATAAAGTGTGCTTTTACATATTATTGTACCCTAATTAAATTGAACAGGTAGTGAGAACCTATTCAGTGTTGGAGCTAATGACCCTGTGCATTAGCAGTGATGGGGAAGACACATTTGAAAACAAATGTCTTGTTTTAAATGCAGTATCTTAGCATTCGAATAAAGAGAGTGAGATTTCTTTCAAACTGTCTATAAGTAAAGCCTGGCATTATATGAATGGTAGTAAAGTATTATCTTAAGTCTCCAGACTAACTAATGTTTAGTAAACATTTTTCTTTTATTGATTGTATCCATTCAGGGACTATAAAATCAGCGCTGCTAAGGTAATTCTAAATTGTTATTGTTACCAATTACAGTTATTATACTGTTGAAAAATCAGGCAATATGAGAGCCTTAGAATTATATTACAGAAGATAGTATATATGGACTTTCTAAAAAGTAGCAGTAGCAGCATCTACGAACTGCATTCAAGTTCTTGTGACATGGTAGACAGAAATGAATAACATGTCATTGAGAAGTACAAGCTCCTCACGAATGAGTGAGGTTTTGCTTGCTTTGTTCCCAGCTGTATATCCAGTACCCGGAAAACTGACTGGCACATAGTAGATTCTTATAAAATTTTGCTGAGTGAATAAAGATTATGTAAAATATCCTATTGTACATGTCTCAAGATAAAGTTAATTTTCAAACTACTTACTGTTTTAGTTTATTAGGATTTGACTTCAAATATAATTATGAAATATATAACCCCAGGACTGAGGATGTAGCTTAGTGGTAGAGCGCTTGCCTTGCATGAAGCCCGGCATTCAGTTCCCAGCTCCATATACATACACACTCATACACAGATATGTGTGTGTATTGTGTATATATATATGTATATAACACATATATACATTTATATAAACCCATATGAACATATATTAAATATGTAAACACACATGCACACACACACACACATATACACATATGTACACATTGATATCTGTATATTCATCTGTCTGGGTTCCTCTTAGCAAATATTATGCAGTTTTAGTTTTCTGATACAAATTTAAGAACTTAGGTTGTAAGAAGTTAGGAAATTTGGCCATAGTCAAACTGCTGTTAAAGAACACACTGTCCTGTGGTTGTCTCACACTTCTGGCTCACACTTTCATGCACAACATCCCCCACAGTTAAGGTGGGTAACACTGTCCTGGCTCTATTTGTATAAGAAATAGAATCTGAGTTTTATACCAGCATGTAGGTAAATGATCAGCTTAATAAAAATAAGATACTGGTGCATTCTTATCAGCTTTTACAAGGGTTTAGTTTTCTCACGTTATAAACAATGGACACTTACAGATTTTCAGTTTTCTTCAGTAGCACCTGTTGCTGTCAATCACTCTTTCTTTTCATGAGGCCACACTCTTCTGATTTTCTTCCTACTTCTCAGAAAGCTTCTACTCATTGCATCAACTCCTCCTCTTCTATGTACTCTTCAGGGATGGGCGTTCCTTGTGGCCCAGTCTTGGAGATTTGGTCTTCTGCCTCTTTGCTATCCTTGGTTTTTTGGTTTTGTTTTGTTTGGTGCTGAGGATCGAACTCAGAGCCTTTGGATTGTATGCTATCCTTGGGCAAACAATTTTATCTACCTCTCAGTTTCAGTGAAGGTGGACTAATGACTGAAATCTCTGTCTTCCAACTCGTCTTCACTCCTGGTTCAGGTCCTGTATATTTGAATTACTTATGTATCTTTCCTGGAATGTCTCCAAAGTATGTGAAACATTTAGCCTGAGGACTCAACTAAACATCCTTGAAATATCCTCAATGGATGTCAGGAAGGTTAGGAGTATAAGTTCTGAAATAGTGTGACTAGATTGAATCCTTGCTCCAAGTTTACTGCTTGTGGACTTGGAGCAACTTATCCTCTAGTTTCCTAATTTGCATAATGTGAATAAATTATAGCAATGTACCTACCTCAAAATTTTGTTACATCAGTCCTGTATGTAGAGGGCTGAGAGCAATGCTAGACAAATAGAAGGTATCAATGAATGTGAGCTATTGTTTTCTACCCTGTTGTTCCCAAAAGAAACCTCGATGTCATGCTTAGGGTCTCCAACTCCCTAATCGTCTCCCATTTACATCCAGTCACCAATTACATGTAGTGCTTTTTCTGACTAAAGATTTCTAAAATTGACTTATGTACCACCATGGCCATATTGATATAGGGAAAAATAACTCCCAACCTGCTAGATGTCAGTTACACTGAGTTCATGTTCCCCAAAGTCAAAGAATGAATTCTAAGGAACAAGGAAGTTACGAGTAGGAAATTTACTGAGAGAAAGAGAGCTCCTGAGAGAAGAGGGGACCCGAGTGGATTGCTAACGAGCCCACTTTTCAGAGGAAGTTTTATAGAGCAATATCATGAGGTGGGTACAATGTGTGTCAAAATGAAGACTAACCAATAATATTACAAGTGTAGTCACTTAGGTAATATTGATCCAATGGGGAAGAAGGCCACATAGCAAATGAAGATGGAAAGAATAAAGACATTCCAGGATGGTGTGGATCTGGAGGTCTTGGTCACCCACCTGGGTGGGCCCTTGGAATCTGATTGGCTCTTGGGCTTATCTGTCACTTCTGCCTCGATTTCTCTTAGTCCCTAGATTTTTGTATTTTGGCAGAGGGTAAGATTATGGGAAGGTGATTTAGGGGCCAGGTTATGTTTTTGAAAGGATTAAACAAAAGGGGAGATTGTGATCTTTATTTTAATCACACTACCTGGGGCCTTCCCGGAACCACTACCTTTGCCTTTGTCTCTTTAACTGTTGGAATCTTGCTGTCTTTACTATTGGATTATAGCTGTGTGCCTTTTAGAGTCTGGCTCTAGAGGTCAAAATTGTCTATTAATTTTTAATAATGTTCAGTGAGGCCCTTACTCTACCTTTTCCCTACCTATGGGGACCTCTGTCCCTGCATAAATAGAAACAACATTCAGATTACCAGGTGGAGGAGGTGAAACAAGGAAAACAAGAACATTAAAGACTAATTTTATTACCTCATTTCAAGATTCCTGATCACTGCTAGGGCTTGCCAGGGTCACACTAGCACAATTTAAATTGAAAGACTGATTTCTAATGTTACACATTAGTGTTGTAAAGCTAAAAGTCACACACACACACACACACACACACAAACACACAAACACACATTTTCAGTTGAGATTCTGACCTAGAGCCTTTGTGCCCACTTTCTGCCCACTCAAGAGAAATACTTTGGAATGAAAATAGACCAAAGCATTTGGCCTCTGGGCACGCTTTCCTAACACTTAAAGTAGGCTTCTTTAGTAAGCCATTTCAAAGACATTTCCTGTTTGAAGGAGTCTGCCCACTCAGTGTGAGAGGATGTAGCTGATTATCTTCCTATGAACACGGAAAAGACCTTCAGGTGGTCTGACTTGGAAGGAAAACCCAGCTCTGTGGGGCTCAGAGAAAAGGCCTGGGAGAGAGCCGAGAAATAAGGACATCTACTGTATAACACCAACTGGAAAAAGCCCAGACAAGGTACAGTGGCAAGTTCCTGCTGGCATCACTCATTCTGGGAGTGCTGGCCCCTTTTCCTACCGAAAGACCAAATCTGCGCATCTTGCGGAAATAACTCGGGGTTGTACATTTCCCGGGGAAACTCAGACTAAGGGGACTCTAACAAACACTCTGTATTACACAGACTTGGATATTTGGTGTAGCGCTGTTTTCTAAGCAGAATATGGAGAAGAAGAAATCATGAGACACTGACAAAGAAAAATGTACTGTATGAGTTAGGCAGAAAGGAAGACTTTATTCAAGACTACTATTCAAGACTTTCTACCCTTAAGTAAGGTAGAAAGATTGAACTGGAGTGGAACAAAAGGCAGGAAGGTTTTTAAAGCCCTGAGGCGAGCTAGTGGAAAAGCATGGGCAGAGGTGGGCTTGGCCGATGTGATTAGGCCCTCTGTGTCTGCTGGCTGTGCCCTTTGTTTCAGGTGCTGGCCTTTTCCCAGCACCATTTCCCACCAGCTCTATGATCATTTTCTTCTTTCTTTCTTTCTGGAGACAGGGTCTTGCTATGCAGTCCAGGCTGGTCTTGAACTCACTGTGTAGCCCAGGCAGGCCTCTAACTCATGGCAATCCTCCTGTCTCAGCCTCCCATGTGCTGGGATTACAGGCCTGCATCATCATACCCAGCTATAGGATCATTTTGTTGCCATACTATGTGCTATAATATCACCAGTATTTGAAAAGTTCTGACAGTCACATTCCTCTGAAACTATTTGCTTACTTTTCTGCTTCCCTTTATAGCAAAAATTTGCCGAAGAGTTGTCTTTAATTTCTGGTCTCCACTACCTATTCTGATTGGGCTGTCATCTATAAGACAACAGTTAAACAGCTCTTGTAAGGTCCCCAACAAACTCCCTTTTCCAAATCCACCAGCCATACCTATTCTCAGAGCTTGCCTATCCTTTTAGCAGTATTCAGTACATTTATTCACTTCCTTCTTTTAGCAAGGCTTTTTCCACTTGGCTTATAGGAACCCCAAAGTCGCAGTTAAGCCATATGCTGGGAGGCACAGCCCTTCACTGGCCACTCCTCTCACTTACTGCCTTCACTCTTCCCAACATCTCAGTGTTGAGGAGCACAGTCTTCAGCCTTCTTTTTCCTCCAGCCACATTCACTTCCTTACATGATCTCATTTACTCCATGGCTTTAGGCAGCATCCAAGTCTGTTGACTCCCAAATTTATTTCTCTGGCCCTTTCCTCTACTTTAAACACTAAACTGAGCTATCTAATTGCCTATTTACTTCTCCATTTAAACATCTGCTATACATCACAAATTATGTTCAGAACAAAACTCTTGATTTCTATTCCCAATCATCTGCCTTTCTCCATCAGGCCCATTTCACTATATGACAACGGCCTTCATTTATTTGGAGTTATTCCTGATTTCTCTCATTCTCTTGTACTTCACATTCAATCCACCAGCACAGCTTGCCAGGTCCACCTTCAAAGACATCCTGAATCCAATCATTCTTCCCTTATCCACTATTCGTTAGTCGACCCTACTCCAACCCTCTGTTACCGCTCTTCTCTGTATTTTCAATCAATGCTAATGAATCTGGTTTCCTACTTCTGTTTTCCCTTCTTATAATCTATTCCTTACATAGCAGCCAGCATACAATTTTAGATCATTAACAGGACCATATCATTCCCTGACTCTCCATCTTCCTTTGAGCAGAATATTGTCCAACGACCTTACCATGGCCATGAAATGTCACAGTATTTGGCACTTTTCTTACTTTCTGATTTCGTCTGTCTTTTCTCCTACTGCTGTGCTGGCTCCTTTACCACCTAACCTGCTTCTTCCCCTGTCACAGTGCTTAGCATTTCCCGAACATTACTTATTTATTTGCTTTTCCACTACTGTATCTTTACCACCTAGAAAAAGTGCCTGGCAAATAGAGGGTGCTCAATGACTATGGGTTGAAAATTATTCGCTCTTATTTAAACATTTAATAAATGCCAGGCATCAACTTTAAGTGCTGTATGTGAAGTATTTCATTTTGTAACAATAACAGCTCTGTGTGTTGTATGGTAAGTTCTATCATTACTCCCATTTAAGGGACTAGGAAACTGAGAAGAACACAATATCCACACCTATTAAGTGGTGGAGACTGAAGTTAAATCCTGGCTATTGGTTTTAGAGTTCTGTTCTCGACTCTTTTGCCTCTTCCTATGACATACTGTGTATCCTAATTTCAAATCATACTTTCAAAAACTCAGAAGCTTTCAGTTGGAAGTGAAAGTAGAATTTAACCGTTCATCTGTACCGTACATTCTTGGCATCATCTCTAGTTCCCAGGTAAAATTTCCGGGTCTTTCTTATTGCATTCCTTCCAGAAAATGTTTCTCTTTTGCCTTTTGCATTTGCTCCTGACATGGCCTATTAACTGTTTTGGGGAGTTTTTGTGCTTTGGGGAGTGCTTTGGGGGAGTTTTTGTCCTTAGGATTGTCAAGTCAAAGTCTGATTCTCATTTTCCCACTCTTAAAATATTTTCATTACAGTAAAATTATAAATGTATATTTTAATGTATATGTGAATGGATTTGGATTAAAGAAAATGAATTGCTGTAAATAATATGACATTGGATAGAACTATGGACACATTGGGACTGCATCACTATATTATTAATATTTAAAATTTTGGGAGGTATATTATGATGCGTTGATATCTTGAGAAATCTGTCAGAGTGGAGAAATACTGCTCTTCCTGGGACTAGCCGATTCTTATAGACAGCAACCATGTGCGCAGGCAGAAGCGCACCTTTGATGTATGAACTAACCAGTCCAGACCCACATTTCTGTGTGGTTTGCTCTTTCTTTCTCCCTATTTTTCTCCCTTTCCTCTTTCTTTCTCTTTCTTTCTTTCTTTCTTTCTTTCTTTCTTTCTTTCTTTCTTTCTTTCTTTCTTTCTTTCTTTCTTTCTTTCTTCCTTCCTTCCTTCCTTCCTTCCTTCCTTCCTTCCTTCCTTCCTTCCTTTCTCTTTCTTCTTTCTTTTTTCTTTCTCTCTTTCTTTATTTCGCCCTTCCTTCCTTCCCTCTTTCCTTCTTTCCTCCTTCCTTCTGTCTCTGTCTCTCTCTCTCTTTCTCTTTCTTTCTTTCCAGGGGGCACAATTAAGGGATTGGTTTTATTATTTATGCCGAATTAGAAGTGCTTCCTCCCTTCGACTATAATTACAGAACGTTGACATTTGGAAGCTCAGGCTGAATATCTACATGACCAACAGCGAGGAGCCAAGATGAGCCTAGGACTGGAGTGCTAGGCTGTGTGCCATCTTCCCTTTCTGGCAGAGGTGACCTGTGGAAAACCTGCAGTTACTTTTTCTGACTTTTAGCTTTAGCTCACTGAACTGAGTGGCTATCAGTTAAAATTAGAACTGACTGATTAAATAGAAGGCATCCTTTAAAATTGAACTTTGGACAAACAATGAAAACTTTTTAGTATAATTTGGCACCATATGTACTAAAAATTGGGATATACTAAAAATGTATCCTTTTTTTTAATCTGAAATTCAAATTTACTGGGCTAGGAGGCAATATTTTTGTTCATGGATCACTGAAGGGCCAGGAGTCAGGCAACTAGGAGCCACTGCCCTCATCCAGAGGCTGCTGAGGTGATTTGGAGCAGCCAGTCTTATGCTATTTGCCCTGCCTGCCTGCCCTGTGGCAAGCCCTGTCAAGGCAGCTAAACCTTCACCTCCCTTTGTCTTCTGCCTACTTACCACCTTGGTGTCTTTCCCATGTGCTGCCGAATGGTGTGCAGTGCATCTTATTTGTAGAGGAACTGTGTTACAAACTTCTTTAAATGGTATTAGTCATCATCCAGTCACTTTTATGAATTAAGACCAGGCACAATACAGTTAGAGACTTAACTAGTATTTGATTAATTGGTAAAGGACTACCAAAACCCTGAATATTCCTGTATTTCATTTAAAAACAAATTTAATATAATTAGTTGTTGCTTCAAGAAGAACTCTGCCCACAGTTTTTAATTTACATCCTTTAATTGTCTGAAATGCTCCTTATTTGTGAATCTCATTCAGAATTAGGCACTGGAGTGTTTTAGAGGACATTTCCTCCTTTTTGCTTGTCTGAAATTCTACTTTTTGGGAAAAGCCAGAAGAGGAAGTATTGGGCAGCACTACAAAGAGCTACTCAGCATTACTTCCTTCACTATTTGTCTGTGTTGTGTATCTTGCTCTGTGTTGATCTTGACCATTCAAATTTATTTCACTTAACATTCTGTGGACCACTCACTAGAGGCCTGCTTTATTTCATAGATGGAAAATAATCCTTTAGGCTATTTAAAAAAAAACACATTCTTTTGTAACTTAAGGATAGGTCACCTACTCTTGTTTATGTTGAAAACTTCTTTGTAACACTCTCTTGTGAGTCCTCTTGGATAATTAAATATCTGGCCTCACTCCACACTTTTGAACCTGGAGGCTAGCCCTCATTCTGCTGCTGATTTTGATGCAGATCATGAGATAAAACCACTCTTCCACTCTTCAGTCCAGTTTTTTTGGGGAATACATATGCAGAACCAGTGGGCCCCAATGGATGAGCTAATTGAGATGTTAGCAAAGATGCCAGATGATGGCTTTCCTTACTTATCTTTGAAGGGGAAGTATTGACAATATTGTTAATTATTGTAAAGTATTAGCTCTCTCTTGCAAATAAATGATTCTGTTTATTTTTAAATGTCATGTGTTATTTTTAGGACCATCCACTATTTTCAAACTTTGCTACCTAAAAAATTGAAATTCTTGCATTCTTCATACAGTAGAGTCCCAGCCCAATGCTTATTATCTCCCCCACACTCATTTATGCTACTGTCTTTCTGATACTCTCTGGGCCAAAGTTGAGAATGAATTACTCAGAATCAGCTTGCCAATGACAAGGACTACAAATCTGCTGATTCACTCAGTTCTTGAAGAAAAATCAATTATGTCAAATCATCTTTCACTATGATAGGAAACATTGTAGGCACAAATCAATTCAACATTTATTTAGTGCTTTATATTTGGCATTGCTTGACACAGATCTAAATTCTATTTTCTTTATCCGTGAAACAATCGTGATGGACTGAACTCCCATCATATTACAAGAGAATATTTCTAAAATTCTGGAGCAAGGTAAACTCTGATAACAATTACTCACATTTCCGGTTAACAGCTAAGCTTTCCTGACACATTTGAATCTGTGTGGTCATCCCTGCTTCTAGCATTCAGTTCTGCCATCTCCACTGCCTACTACTCTGAGTAGCCCACACAGTACTGTGACCAGCCCACAGTGGTGGCGAGCAGAGGAGCGGAGCGACACTGTTTCTCTGAGCTCCTGTTTTAATATTGGTGCAGATAGTGCTGTATAGCTTTTTGCTCTCAGGTCACTTTGCCCTTCACAGAACTGCTACTCTCCCTGTGCTCCTACCCATCCCCTGGGGAGCCCACAGTTTGCATACTGAACTACTTTCTGCATTTGGTAGTGGGCAAGAATATCTGGATCTTGATGTTCAAGGCAAAACATCACTTCTCAGCGCCTTTCTGCTTAAGGATGCCATATTGCCATTTCTACTTCAGTGTTGCTCTTCTATTTTGTTGTCAATCTTTCATAAGGCATTGGATTTTTTTTCCTAAGTTTTTTCTCATGGTAGTATAAGATGTTCTGTTTGGAGGATTTTTTTCAGAATTTTCTGATTATTTCTGACATCATCATCCTGGATTTTAACCTGGGATTTGGGGTGGATGTTAGTAGCCATGAAAACCACTTGACCTTTATTTTTTCCCTTTTTCTCTTTTTCCTCAAATCCTAGAAGTGCTTTTTAGTCACCTGGGAGTATCTTTCAAACCTCTGATTCTTTATACTATGATTTCCAGTAAACTGTCGTGCTCAGAACTCTGCCTTTTTCTTTTTAATACTGGGTGGTTATTGATCTCGGGCCTCAGACATGCTAAGTGTTTGCTGTACCTCTGAGCTCCATTCCCAGACCTTCTTTGCTTTGGATGCATGATACGAACCTTTGGGGACTTAATTAAGAACTTCTTTCTCAACAGAGGCGGCTATGTTATCAACACGAACCCACACAGAAACAGAAAAGTGTGTGATGACTTCTAAGTTTAAGACTGCGTTCAGCCCTCCTTGTAGAATACCCATGTCCTTGATTCAGAGGATGGGTATCTAGGCATGGCGTGAAATATTTATCAGCTTAAAGTCTTGAAATACAGTTCTTGTTTTACTGTGGTGAGAAGGATTTGAGGTTGAACCGTGTTAACTGACTCAGTGCTGGGCCCGATGAGCACAAGTCACTGGCACAGAAGACACGTGGTGGGCTTTTGATGCATATTTAACTTACCTACCGTTCTAGAGGAACCCACATGTGTTCAGGTGTCTGCCCTTTCCTAGATAGCTCCTGTCACTCTTGAGAAAACTGAGGTCCTCTCCACTATTAGATAATAATTAGTTTAATCTCATCATGGTAATTCCATTTAAGTTGATGTATCTTTTCACTAACCTTAATTTAGGTCATCGCAAACATTTCTTTAGTTGGCTTTTGTTCATGTCCTTGTGACCTAATTTAACCCAATCATCCTCATCTGATGTTCTTTCATTTCATATCTAGGGGAAAATCTTTCCTTTCGGATGTGACAGGGGAGAGTGCAACCCCAACTCCTTTGGAAGCCTTCCTGCGACTAAGGTAAGATGGCATCAGGAAGATGCAGGGCCTCCACATGGTGTGAAAAGGAGAGAGAATGAGCCAGGCGAGCTGGTGCCTCTGAGTTCTGTCCAGTCTCTGAGCTTATAGGAGACAACACATTTCCCGGATGCTCAAGACAATTTGAGAGGGGATATCAGTTTTTTTTTTTTTTTTCTATCCCAAATCCTTCATCTGGTATAACTGGTTAGACAGAAGAGTAGATGTGATTATGTAATTGACATTTCCACTACAGGCGCTGACAATGCTGTAGAAAGCCGCATGTGGTGGAGTATAGTGCGGAGAGGGAGACAAAGTGAAAAACGCTTTGTGTCTCCATTACTTTAGCAATAATAGTTGTCCGGTGTTGTTTCACAGTTATGAAGGGTGGGGAAAGAGCAGGCATGTGTAATATTTAAGTGAGGGTGACAAAAAGGAATGAAAGCAACTTTTATTGAGAATTTAGGTTCTTTCCCAGGTTTGGTTTTCCATATCAGATTCATTACCATATTCGGCCTCTCAGTAACACTAAGAAGTGGATGTTTAAAGCGATAGAAATTTGAGACTCTGAATGTTAAGATGGTCCCAGGGTTGTACAGCTAGTGTGATCGGATTCCAGTTCAAGCTTGTCTACCATCCACAGTGCCTTCAAAGCCCCTAGGCATCTGCAGCATTATTTAATAACTTAGGCAAGCAAGCACCGTGTAAAACACATTTTTAAACGGGGTCCATCAAAAGTGTTACCGTGAAGTGGAGGTATTACAGTCTCCCAGCTCTAAAAAGCATTTGCTAATTCAGAATATCACAAGACTAAGAATTCAGTCATCTGAAAGACACCAGTGTGGAGATCCACAAATGCCATTCTTGGAAGCTCAGGGGACCCTCTTACCTGCCCAGCACCTCAGGGCCGGGCCCCGGGGGCTTCACAGAGCTTGGTGCTTGGCGTGTTTCCCCAAGTTTTACTGTAATTATTGTGACAATGATGAAGCAGGGGGATTTAAGACTTATTATTTACATAACATTATCATCACCATCACTCCTCTTGGCCAATATTCTTTATTTCAAAGCTTTTTGTTCCAAGATGAGTTAGAAAAGTTTGATTCTATAAAATTCTGGAAAGGAGAGTCAGAATGCTTCAATTCGTGTTTTCTATCATTTTTTTTTTCTACCCAGGCTCACTTTTTTCTCTCCCAGGAAGCATTCTCCTTTTATGGAAATGACATCCAATGAATGAATTCCTTATTCATCTCTCAGGTCAGCCTGAGAGGGCAGAGCCATTTTTTCGGTAGGGGATCTTTACATTGAGATTTGGAGGAATTCTGGCATATTTTCCTTAAGGGAAATGTTAGATTCCCTAAAACGTGGGATTACACAGACGGTATCATTTTATTTTATGTCTCAAGTACTCTTTTTCTTCCCGCTAATAGTTTATCTTAAAAAACTAGATGGTTAGCCAGGCATGGTGGTGCATGCCCATACTCTTGGCACTGGAGGAGGCTGAGCCCAGTCCAAAAACCTTAGTAAGAACCTATGTTCAAAACAAAACAAAAAAAAAGTGTACATGATCCAGGGAAGACTTCACATGAAAGTAATGTTCATAATCATTAGATTGCTTTTATTCAGGAATAGACTTTTTATGTAAATGCTATTATTGCGGAAATTCAAAATGATGGAATTGAGATAAGACCAGCCCTCACATGGACTGTAGGGAGTTCTCGCGAGATTCCATGGGAACTCCATTCGATAAATAGTAGCAACACCAGAAACAAGCACCCCTTCTTCTCTACCATGCCACAAGGGAGGGAGCTCTCCCTTTTCCCTCCCATGGAAGATGGCGGCTGCGTCCCCAGCACCACTGCTGCCATGCCTGTCTTGTGGTAACCCGTGCCGTGCCTTATAGGCCTGGTACCCATTTTGCTGTATCTATTGTTATGCTCAATTTTCCTTTTCTTCTTTTCTCTATACTTCTAAATAAAACTTTAGAACTACTTTTTGTCCCCCTCATTCAATTCTTTGCTTGAGGAGGGAAAGAACCCAGGAATATTGGAACCTATCTGGTAACAGAATTATTATTATTATTATTATTATTATTTTTTTTATTTTTTAACCAAGAACATGTATTGGTACATTGTCCATATATTGATCACATTTAACATATTTGGTTTGTACCTGTACATGGTGTGTCTTGGTTCTCCCCCCTCTACCCTCCCCTCCCTTCTGCCCTTCTGTTCCCTCCATCCTTATTTACAGCAGGTTTATTTACAATTCTCCATGATTTCCCTTTCCCCTTCCTTTCCGTTTCTTCCCTTCCTGCTTTCCCCCCCCTTCCCTCTTTCTGGTACTCCTCTCCTTTGTATATTATCTTCCTTTTATATAATATCCGTTACACTACTTTGTCCTTATTTACAGTTATGGTTTCTCATATCAGAGAAATGATTCAATGTGTGCTCATGAGTGTCTGATTTATTTTGCTTAGTAGTATATTCTCAAGGAACATCCATTTACATATAAATGACTCTAGTTTATCCTTCTTTATGGCAGTGTAGTACTCCACCATGTAGAAAAGCCACATCTTCTTTAGCCATTCATTGGTCGTTGGGCATTTGGGTTGTTTCCAAGACCTGGCTATTACAAACTGTGCTGCTATAAACATGGTTGTGCATATATCTCTGTGGTATGACAATTTTAACTCTTCTGGAAAGATCCCCATTAAGGGAATAGCTGGATCAAATGGAACCTCTAGTTCTAGTTGTTTGAGGAATCTCCATATTGATTTTCACAGTGGCTGGACCAGTCTGCATTCCCACCAAGAGTGGAGGAGGGTTCCTTTCTCCCCACAGCCCCTCCAGCATTTGTTGTTGGTTGATTTTTTCATAGATGCGATTCTTTCTGGAGTGAGATGGTATCTTAACGTTGTTTTGATTTGCATCTCGTGAATGACTAGCAATGTTGAACACTTTTTCGTATATTTATTTGCCATTTTTATTTCTTCATTTGAGAAATGTTTATTCATTTCAGTTGCCCATTTTTGGATTGGGTCTTTAAATTTGGGAGGTTTAATTTTTTCGAGTTCTTTATATATTCTAGATGTTAGACCTTTGTCTGATGGATAGCTAGTCAAAATTTTTTCCCATTCCGTGGTTTTTCATCCTGCTCTATTGGTGATTTCTTTTGTTGTGCAAAAGCTTTTTAATAGCATGTGGTCCCAAGCACTGATTCTTTGTATTGTTTCCCGTGCTGTCTGGGTTCTGTTCATTAATTTTTTCCCAACCCCTAGGTCTTCAAGGGTTCTTCCTATTCTATTCTCCAGTAAATTTAGTGTTTCTGTTTTAATGTTTATATCTTTGACCCACTTCGATCTCAGAATTATTTTTATTAAATGCTCCTGCTTTTGTTTCTGTGTTTTGGAAGGTAATCCTTATGTTGGAGCACGTGAAATTGCCCTCGAGGTAGCTCTAGAGACGCTCAGAGTCTGCAGAGTTCGTATGTTCAATAGACTATAGACTTCCTATTTTGACGTCCCTTTTGTGTACAGGTTTCAGTGAGGGTGTCCTCTTCTGAACACTTTCTTTACTTTTTCTTTCTTTCATGAATTGTCTGACTGAAAAAAAGAACCTGAACTTTAATTTTTTATTGAACAGTTTTTGGGGACTTAATCACTGACACTAAGTTTTGCAAATAAATTGTCTGTTGTGTTTCCATTCTTTTCTTCTGTTTTGAAGCACATCTCAATTATTTTAGTGGCTGCTGTTCAAAGAAATTATGGTACAATTTTTTTTTTGATAGGCTAAACTAAAAATAAAATTTTTTTCTTTACGTTTTACAATAGGGAACACTAATAGAATAAACCTTGCATTGAAAATTAGCTTTCATAGAGAATAAATATCTTATTGCTTGTTTGTGCCAGACCTCATAATTTATTTGAATTATGTTCATAAAGTCACTAAAAATAAGTCCTATGGTCTAAGAGAGGAAAATTATAATTTCAATATAAAAAAAGTATAAGCCAAATTTTAATTATATTGTAAATGTACTTTATACCAGGATTCAGTACTTAATAAAAATATTCAGGTCATTGGAAAAAAAGATGCACTTATTTAATTGCATGCTAGTTTTTATTGTGGACTAGCAAATGTAGAATACTGGAAATCGATGAATTTTACTTTTAATGCTGATTCTTTTCTAAGTGACCAGTGATTAAAAACATTGCTATCTTCCATGATAAAAATGGGCTTTACAGTCATCTTGATATTGACTGTTTTAGTAGAAACTGGTTTCCCGGGTTATGGAAAATGAGGCGCTAAGGGACATCTACCTGCCCTCTCAGTCAACAGCTCCTTGGAAAGGCCCAGCCTTGCGCTCTCCACAAACTGATCTGTCAGGGCCTCAGGGTTGTGCTGCTCCTGCGGGGAAAGCAGCTGTTGTCTGTGGCTGCCTTTTCCCCTTTCCTTCACCACGTCTTACAGAGGGCAGGACATTGCTCCCCTGGGCTTGTTTGTTTGCTGGGGGAGCATAAATTATCAGAAGCATGAGGCATTTGGAGAGAATTTCGTGACTCATGTTTCCTGTTGCTGGTCACATTTTCTTTTTTTTTTTTTTTCTTTTTTTTTTATTTATTTATTTATTTTTTTTTTGGTGGTGTCGGGGATCAAACTCAGGTCCTTGTGCTTACAAGGCAAGCACTCTAATCACTGAGCTAAATCCCCAGCCCCTGGTCACATTTTCATTATTGTTAAAGTCACATTCAGATGGGAAGGATCATCTTAATTTTTCTTTGTATTTTCCTTTTACTCTAGCTTTTTCTCTCCCTTCCTCTAGTTCCTCCTCCTCTTTCTAACTCTGCACACCCAATTCCATTTTTTCTCTTCAATTTCTTAAAACTTATTTGGTGAGCCACTTTGGCGCATGGAATATATTTTACAAATAATATAATGGTTATTAGATTCCACACACTGTATAAGCTTTAATTATTAATGCTGCTAAAATGTTATATTAAGAAAATAAAACAATATTATTGCAATACTAGTAATTAAACTAAACAGAAAACATTTAATTAAAAGTAAGCATTTATGTTTCAAGTATAATTTTAAATTTTAACATATTTTATATTTCTTTCAGTTATTTGCTCTCATTTTAAATTAATTTTAGGGCTTACTATACCTTATAATTCAATTCTGAGGTTTTATTTTATTTAGTCATTTAATTTACATTTTTTCTCATTTAACTCTATTTAGAGAAAATGTTCATGAGGAAAATCTAAATCATACTCTTTCACTGAAGAAATGGAGAAATTAAGAAAAGTAATTTCTTAACTATGTTATTGTCATCACTATTTAAACAAGATAGAATTTAAAAAATAGTGTTAAACCAGTAATCTTCTCCTTCTCCACCTGTGTTATCTGTCATGATACCAGCATCTTCTCAAGTCTCCAGAGCTAGAGATTTCACAGGCTTAACGTTCCCATCTGACACTGTCCAACATTCCCAAGATGAAGGTGAGCAAACTTTCTTCACTTTCTCTGCAATTGAACTTAATTTCTGTTTTGAGCAATCATTTCTCTGGAGTGGCTGAAAATTGTTTGCTGATGATCTTTCCCTCACCCCTCCTTCAGAGGTTCAATCTAAGCACAAAGTTTTCCATAAGCACCACAGTGGTGGTGGTAGGGTGACTGGACATGTGTGTGACTTACTGTGCCGTGGGGCCCTGCCGGCCTCCTGACATCTCTGGTTATTCTCATCCTCTGTTGGTGCCTGGGTGGCCGGCATCGGCAAGGTACCTAACAAGGCCCTGAGTTCTCCTTCAGAGGCCTTTACCTGCCCACTTCTCTCTGCTGCTTTTCTATGTTCTTGGGCACATGGGGATCCTTCAGCTGCCCTTGGCGTGCTGAGACACGAAGAACTCTCACCATTGACTGAGATCTTGTTTGTCTGGCGTAGGCAAGCCTCTGTTTTTCATCTGAGGATCATCTGCACTCTCCTACCTAGTAAAGGCCCCACAGTTTATTTGGCCAGATTCCGCACAATTTCCTGGAAGTCCTGGGCACAGTCATAGTGCAGGGTCTGTTTCTTAGAGACCGATTAGTATTTAGGTTCTGATGGGTAATACTCCAACTTTCCCCTCTCCTGGTCCCAGAAAATCTTGTGTTACTGCAACAGGTATAAAACGGCTTCAGCCTGACATTTCCTCTTCCTATTGTCTTCTTTTTCTTCTTCTTCTTTTTTTTTTTTTAACCAAGAACATGTATTAGTACATTGTATACATAACGATCACATTCATCATGGTTAATTTGTACCTGTTCGTGATATAGCTTGGTTTATCCCCCCTTTGCTGCCCTTTCCTTCCACTCCCCTACCCTTCCCTATTTACAGCAGATTTATTTACATTTTTACATTTTCCCTCTTTTTCCTTTCTTTTCTTTTTCTCTTCTTTCTCTTCCCCCTTCTCCCTTTCTAGTTCTCCTTCCTTTTGAATATTATGTTTCTTTTACCTAATATCTATTATACCTCTTTGTCCTTATTTATACTTATGGCATAGCAACACAGTTTGTAATAGCTAAGTCTTGGAAACAACTCAAATGCCCAACAAGTAATGAATGGCTAAAGAAAATGTGGTTTTTCTACACAATGGAGTACTACTCTGCTGTAAAAGGATAAACTAGAGACGTTTGTAGGTAAATGGATGCACCTTGAGAACATAGTGAAATAAATCAGACATTCATAAGTATATATCAAATTGTTTCTCTGACATGAGAAACCTAATTTCTTCTAAATCTATTAATTTTTCTTCCTCAAGTTTTGAATTTCCCTATGCCCTGGTTTTTTGAAACTGAGAAGCAAAAAACAATCTAGCCAGCTGAATGAGGATTAGCAAAAGTCAAGAGATAACAGAAAACGGAATTAAAGAACAATTATTTAAAACAGTAAATATTTTATGCTTAGATATTTAAAAATACATTAAAAAATAACCCAGTATATGCAATTAATTCCTTCCCTCTGTTAAGCATATCTTGTCGGTCATATGTGCTGTAGCTACAAACTCTTTTATGTCCCTTAGCTTCATTCTGTCCTCTATACGTTTCTTGATTAAACTCTAAAATTCTTAGGAGAACATGTGAATTTCCCCAAAATTGGATCCCAAATTAGAACATTTGTTTTAGTTTTCCTACATCTTATTCGTTCCACACTTTGTAGTCTCCCATTCCTGGAAAATAGCATTCATATCTCCACCTTTATATCTTCAGCCAAGCTTATCTCCTGTACCTAGACTCTTTTATTGTCTTTTGAGAGACTCCTCAGTATTATGCAAGGAGCAGCACAAATGCTGCCTCATTCAAAAATCTTTTTTGGGTTTACTCAGAAAAAAAAACAACTGGCTTTTACAATTTTTTGTCCTGTCTGATAAGAATTATTTGTTCAAATGTTCAATGTAGCAACAAATTTTAAACACCTAAAGGGGAATAATTTCTTATTCTAAAATTTAACTAAGATTTCTAATTCTTTTCCAGTTATTTTTCTCTTGTCTGCAATTTGGATTGTTCTAACAAAGGTGAACATAGTAGTGGCTCATTCTGCTTTGCAAACTGGTCATCCCCAGTGAGGTTTCCAGCTGATGGTCTGAGATAAGACTGACCAAAAGACCCTGAAATACCAGAAACATGTGAGTATTCTGGGTAACTAGGACCATGCGGTTACTCTATCTGAATGGGTGGCTCTTTTTAAAGCAATTAAAAAGTAAGAAAAGAGGGAAGAAGAAAGGATGTTCTGTCTTTTGTAGGATCATGACCTAGAAATTGTATCCATCACTTTCATTACAACCCAATGGACAGAATGTAGTCACGTGGGCACATTTAACTGCAAGGGAAGCTGGGAACACATAGCTAGGTGCCATTTTCCCAGTTAATTAGAAAGAGGAGAGAAAACAGAGTTGAGAGGCAGCCTGTAGTCTCTGCAGCCAAAATGAATTTAAACATTTCCTTTTTAGATCAGGTAGGAGATAACTAAAATTTCTACAATAGTATAGAAAGGTGTGCTTTCTTTTGAGATATCAGGAAAATGTAGTATATTGTTTTTCACTCTGTTTAATAATATGTAGACCATCTCTTTTGCATGATAAGATACATAAAAATTTCTAAGAAAAATGGTTGGAGAAAGCAGCTCAGAAAACATAGTGCTTGTCATTTTTATTCTGCAATAGTTCTGTTACACAGTGTCTTAGCTGCTTTCTTTATCACTAGGATAAAATACCTGATACAACTGAGGGAGAAAGGGTTTATTTTGGCTCAGTCATTAGAGGTTTCAATGTATAGTCAGCCGGCTCCAAGGCAGGACAGCATGGCAAAGGGGCATCGCAGAGGTGAGAGAAGCTGTTTGTGTCATGGTGGGGAAACAGAGAGAATAAAGGGAGGACATGGGAGAGAGATAAACCCCTCCACGCCAGGCCCCCAGTGACCTACCTCTTCTGACCAGACCCCAGCCCCTAACAGCAAGTCAGCTATAGAACCCCATAATCCATTCACCTTTCCCAAAGCCCTGCTTATGAGTGCATGAGGCTCTTGGGGGACCTCAAGACATAAGCCAGAACATGCAGTTAATAAAATATGATATTCAGTAGACCGTTCCGGTAAATACAGGTTAGAAGAAATTGGTAAGGGGAAGTCAGTATTCAGATGAGTGTTTCACATCAAAATATCAGCATCTTGTTCTTCCTGCTCTGCTCTGGTAGATTTGAGGTATGAGAGCCTGCTTCCTTGGTTTTTCCACTGGTATTACATCGAGGAGGACTTAATCTTCAGTTTCCTTCATTAATTAGCCTTGCCGTCTGCCAAGCAAACCCAGTGTGGAGGAAGTTATCGGTGAGCACCCACGGTGTGGCCACAGCAGGAAAGGGCAGGGAAGGTAGCCTAGTCCATCTCCAAGTCGTTTCTGTGCAGATTTCAGAGGGAGTGAAGAGTCCCTTGCAGATACATCTTTTTAATTAATGGTGACCTCAATATGTCATCTTACATTTTTGAGAGTGTTCGGAAGTACAACAGCTAGTCCTTAAATTTGAATGTGTACTTTTCCCTCTTTCTGCAACCCCCAATTTTGCTATCAGTCACGGATGCTAACATCCCTGCTATCTTCAGTCAACCTGCCAACTCTGTCAGTTACTGAAATATTGTTTATGCAGGAACGATTTATTTTTTAGGAAGATGAAAAGCAGGTTGCAAAAGCAGGCTAGACTGATGTGTTGGAATGCATTCCCGTTCAGAACACTTCCATATTTATTATTTTTGTGTTATTACTCATTATTGTACATTGATTGGTAAACTACTTCTCAAACAATTGATCCAAAAAAGAATCATTTTATGCTTGAAACAACTGCAAATGTTCATTTATATTTGTAAGATATCTAATTATATATTCTTGAAACTATCAGACATACAGAGGATGAACTGTGACAATGTTTCTGTGTGGAATTTTTATTATATCATACATATGTGTTATGTGTGGAGGCATATTTTAAAGTATTTTCTCATACTATCTTAAATGGCTTATCATTTGTTTCTAAACAATATTTTATATGTATCATTATTTTTAATAAATCTGTAGAGAACATAGGTAAGTCAGAATGTTTTTTGGTTATTTAGTGATCTTTCTCTTATTTCTTAGAAAAAGCAAACAATAACAAGCATTTCTACCTAACATGTAGAGCTTTGTAGGGAAAAATGATACTTAAAACTAGATTTTTTGCCTTTCATTTTTGTTTAATTTTACTGTTTCAAAATATATATATATTTTCTGGGTCTTTCCTCCTCTCATTCTCCCTCCTCTCTTAATTTTAAAATAATTTTCTCATTTTTTAAAACCTTCTTGTCTGTTCTTTCATTTGTTTGTTTTTAAACTTCAGTAGAACTGGGAAAAGTTCTAAATTACTTCCCTTTTCCTAAGTTGATTATCTCAAAAATGACCATTTATTTTGTTACTGCTGCTCTGTACTTAGGAAATATAAAGTGTCTATGGATTTTAACCTGAGGTGACACAACTGGGAGTTCGGTGACTTTCTAGCTCTTTCTCACTCTTTATTAATCTTTCTTCAGTATTACACATCCTACAGATTCATATCAAACATCATTATAAATTTATTTGAAAGAAAAGAAGAACAACTATAAGTCCTCCTAGTTCCTAACAGCAGTTATTATTTCTTTTTTTATTTTTATTTTTTACCTAGAACATGTATACAAGTACATTGTATACATAATGATCATACTCAACATGGTTATTTTGTACCTGTACATAATGTATCTTCCCCACCCCTCCCTTCTCTTTCCCAAACCTTCCCTATTTGCAGCAGGTTTATTACATTTTCTCCCTTTCTTCTTTCTTTTCTTCCCTTCCTTATTTCCCCCCTTCACCCTATCTAGTTCTCCTCTCTTTTGAATACTTTTTTTTTTTACATAATATCTATTATACCTCTTTCTCCTTATTGACACTTATGGTTTCTCATATCAGAGAAACAACTCTATGCGAACTGATGAGTGTCTGATTTATTTCACTTAAGAGTATGTTCTTCAGTTGCATCCATTTACCTACAAATGTCTCTAGTTTATCCTTTTTTAAGGCAGAATAGTACTCCATGGTGTAGAAAAACCACATCTTCTTTAACCACTCATTAGTTGTTGGGCATTTGTGTTGTTTCCAATACTTAGCTATTACAAATTGTGTTGCTTTGCACATGGTTGTGCATACATCGCTGTGGTATGATGATTTTAATTCTTCTGGAAAGATACCAAGCAGAGGAATAGCTGGGTCAAATGGAACCTCTAGTTGTAGTTTTTGAGGAATCTCCATACTGATTTCCACAGTGGCTGGACCAATCTACATTCCCACCAACAGTGGAGGAGGGTTCCTTTTTCCCCGCAGCCCTGCCAGCACTTGTTGTTGGTTGATTTCTTGATAATAGCTGTTCTTTCTGGAGTGAGATGGAATCTTAGTCTTGTTTTGATTTCCATCTCTTGAGTGACCAGTGATGTTGAACACTTCTTCATATGTTTACTTGTAATTTTTATTTCTTCATCTGAGAAGTGTTTATTCATTTCAGATGTCCATTTTTGGATTGGGTCTTTAAATTTGGGGGTTTGAATTTTTTGAGTTATTTATATATTCTAGATGGTAGACCCTTGTCTGAGGGGCAGCTGGCAAAGATTTCTTCCCAGTCTGTGGGTTTTCACCCTGCTCTATTGGTGATTTCTTTTGGTGTGCAAATGCCTTTTAATAGGATGTGGTCCCAAGCACTGTCTTTGTGTTATTTCCCATGCAGACTGGGTTCTGTTCATAAATTTTTTTCCTACACCATGGTCTTCAAGAATTGTTTCTATTCTATCTTCCAGTAATTTTAGTGTCTCGGTTTTAATGTTCAGATCTTTGATCCACTTTGATTTTAACTTAGTACATGGTGAGAGACATGTATCTAGTTTTAGTTTCAGGCATGTGGTAAGCCAATTTTCCAGCACCATGCATTAAAGAGGCTGTCTTTCTTCCAGTGAGGGTGTTTGACTTCTTTGTCAAAAATGAGGTATTTTAATGTGTTTGAACTTGTTTCTGTATCTTCCAGCCAGTTCCATTGATATTCAGGTCTGTCTTCATGCCAGTAGCATGCTGTTTTTATCATGGTGGCTTTATAGTATAATTTCAAGTCAGGGATTGTGATGCCCCCTGCCTTATTCCTGTTGCCCAGGATTGTTTTTGCTATTCTTGGTCTCTTCTGGGTCCAGATGAATTTCAGGATTGTTTTCTCTAATTCTGTGAAGTATGTTATTGGAATTTTGATTGGAATTGCATTAAATCTGTATAGTAATTTAGGAAATATGACCATTTTCACTATGTTGGTTCTTCCTACCCAAGAACATGGGATATCTTTCCATTGTCTGTTATCCCTTTTGATTTCCTTTTTCAGAGTGCTGTAGTTTTCAATGAAAAGATCTTTTACTTGCTTTGTTAGATAGATTCCTAAGTATTTCATTTTTTTTTATGTGATTGTGAAGGGTATATCCTCTCTTATTTCTTTCTCAGTGAGTTTGCTATTAGTGTATAGGAATGCTATTGACTTCTCGGTGTTGACTTTGTATACAGCCAGGCAACTGAATTTGTTATTAAATCTAGAAGTTTTTTTGTAATTTTTGGGGTCTTCTATGTAGAGTATCATGTAATCCACAAATAATGATAATTTAACTTCTTCTTTTCCTATCTTTATCCCGTTTATTTCTTTCTCTTGCTAATGTTTCTAGAACTATATTGAATAATAGTGGTGATAGTGGACCACCTTGTCTTGTTCCAGATTTTAGTGTGAAAGCTTCCAGTTTGTGACAATTTAGTGTGATGTTGGCCATTGGTTTGTCACAGATGGCTTTTATCAGATTTAGATATGCACCATATATTCCTAGTTTCTGTAGAGTTTTTACCATGAATGGGTGTTGGATTTTGTCAAACGCTTTTTCTGCATCTATTGAGATCATCATGTGATTTTTTTTTGTCTTTCGTTCTGTTGATATGGTGTATTACATGTATTGATTTGTGAGTGTTTAACCATCCCTGCATCCCTGAGATCAATCCTACTTGGTCATAGTATATAATCTTTTTGATAATTCATTGCATTCTGTTTGCCAGTATCTTATTGAGAATTTTTGCATCTATATTCATTAGGGAAATTGGCCTTTAGTTCTCTTTTTTGGTTGGATCATTTTCTGGTTTTAGTATCAGGGTAATGCTTGCTTCCAGGAATGATTTTGGAAGTACTACTTCTTTTTCAATTTCATTAAAGAGTTTGAAGAATAGTGGTATTGGATCATCGCTGAATTTCTTGTAGAATTCAGCTGGGCTTTTCTTTGGGACCTGGGCTTTTCTTTGTTGGTAGGTTTTTAATTACCTCTTCAATTTCAATGGCTGATACTGGGTTCTTTAGTGTTTTTATCTCTTCTTGATTCAGTTTTGGTAATTCATATGTTCCTAAGAATCTGTCTGCTTCTTCAGTGTTTTCCATCTTGTTTGAGTATAGGTTCTTGAAGTAGGTGCTGATGATCCTTTGGACTTCCATAGGGTCAGTTGTGACTTCACCCCTTTCATTTTTTATTGCATGGATTTGGGTCTTTTCTTTCCTTTTTTTTTTTTTTCGTAAGATTGGCTACGGGTTTGTCTATTTTATATAGTCTTTCAAAGAACCAACTCTTTGATTCTTCGATTCTTCATATTGTTTTCTTAGTCTCAATTGTATTAATTTCAGCTCTGGTCTTAATAATTTCCTCTGTCTTATGAGGTTTGGGTTTGATTTGTTCTTCTTTTTCTAGTCGTTCAAGGTTCAATATTAAGTTGTTTATTTGAGCTCTTTCTGTCTTCCTGATGTGGGAGATCAATGCAATGAATTTCCCTCATAGTACTGCTTTCATTGTATCCCATAGGATCTGGTATGTTCCATTGGCATTATCATTAAATGTTATAAATTGCTTAATTTCTTCTTTAATTTCTTCTGTGACACAGATGTTGTTCAGAAGGATGTTATTTAGTTTCCATGTATTTGTGTGTGTGTGTGTGTGTGTGTGTGTGTGTGTGTGTGTGTGTGTTTTGGTTTCTGTTACCATTGAATTACAGTTTTACTGCACTATGGTCTAAAAGTATGTATAGGATAATTTCAATTCCCTTACATTTACTTAAACATGCTTTATGAGCTAGTATGTGGTCTATTTTGGAGAACATCCCAGGTGCAGCTGAGAAGAATGTATATTCTGCTGTTGTGGGGTGGAACAGTCTGCAGACATCTGCTAAGTCCATTTGTTCACAGATTTGATTCAGTTCTGATATTTCTTTGTTAATTTTTTTGTCTAGATGATCTGTCTATTTGTGACAACGGGGCATTGAAGTCTCCCATTATAATTGTGTTAGTGTTTATTTGATCTTTCATGTTCCTTAATATTTATTTTATGTCATTAAGTGCACCGATATTTGGTGCATAAATATTAATGATTACTATTTCTTCCTTTTGGATTTTTCCCTTGAGAAGTATGTAGTGACCTTCCTTGTCCCTCATGATCAGTCTTGGTTTGAAGTTCACTTTTTTTGGTATTAGAGTAGCTATCCCTGCATTTTTCTGGGTTCCTGTTGCATGAAATACTGTTTCCCATCTTTTGATTTTCAATCTGTGGATTTCCTCTTGAGTTAAATGTGTGTCTTGTATGCAGCACATTGATGGATCTTGTTTCTTGAATCATTTCGCTAGTCTGTTTCTTTTGATTGGTGAGTTGAGACCATTTACATTGATGGTTATAGCTGTTATATATTGACTCATTGTTGTCATAGATCTTTTCTGTTGTTGTTTCTGTGTTTCACCTCAGTTTAACTGTTTGTCTTGCCTGGTGGATTCTTTTTATTAATGTCCTTGTAATTATAGTTTCCTTTTTCCTTTTCTAGGACATCCTTCAAAATATTTTGCAGAGGTGGTTTGGAGGTCATGAATTTCTTCATTTGTTCTTTGTCATGGAAGTGTCTAATTTCATTGTTGAATTTGAACAATAATTTGGCTAGGTACATCAATCTGGGTTGGAGATTGTTTTATTTTAAGGCTCGAAATATTTTGCTCCAGACTCTCCTTGATTTAAGGGTTTGTGTTGAGAAGTCTGCTCTTATTCTGATGGGTTTACCTTTATATAGGTGATTTTTTTTTTCCCTCTAACAATTTTCAGTATTCTGTTCTTTTGTTGAATTTCTGGCATCTTGATTATTATATGTCTTGGTGTAGATTTATTTTGGTCATGGGTAATTGGGGTTTTATATGCCTCAATTATCTGTATGTCAAGTTCTCTTCTCATGCTTGAGAAGTTTTCTGTCATTACTTTTTGAAATAATCTTTTTATATCTTTTGCAATGTCTCCTTCTTTTTCATTTACTCCAATCCATCTTATTTTGTTCTTCTTTGCATCATCTTTTAGTTGTTGTATTGATTTTTCATAGTCTGTAGTTATTTTTAAGAAGTTTTCCTTGTCATGGTCATGAACTACAGTCCTGTCTTGTAGTTGTGAGATTCTGTCTTTGCTTTCACTTAATCTATTGCGTATACTTTGAAGGACGTTTTTGATTTCTTAGATGCCTGGATCTGTTTCATGGGTTCCATTTCTTTCCTGAGTAGAGTGGTCAAGTTTTCCATTGTTTTTCTAAGCTCTGTTTTTTTTTTTTTTTTTTTTTTTTTTTTTTTTTTTTAAATCTGTGTCTGCTCTAAATTCACTAAGCAGGTTTTTCATTATGATCGTCATGTCTTTCTTAACTTGGCCAATTATTTCTAATCTGATGTTCTCTATAGTCTTGTCCATCTTTTTTTTTTTTTTTGTGGTGCTGGGGATCAAACTCAGGGCCTTGTGCTTGCAAGGCAAGCACTCTAATCACTGAGCTAAATCCCCAGCCCTGTCCATCTGTTTTTTAACTTCTGCGGCTATCATTTCTGAGTTTCACTGGATGTTTTCTGATTTCCTCTATTTCATTGGTCTCTGGATTTGTTCTGGGTGAGCTGGGGGTCTGGGGCTATATTTTACTTCTGGGTCTCGTCATTTTCTTTATGTCTATAAGTATTTCCCCCTTTTTAGTTTCAGTGTTGATTTTTATATTTTGTTTTGGGGAGGTTACTTGAAGACAAATACCAGTGTTTTCCAAGGATAAGTCTGTTCCTTCAGTGTTTTCTATGTCGTTCTTGGCTTTTGTGACTGTCTCAAAACTTTGGACTATGCTAATGAGTATTACCCCAGTATTGGCATATGAGAAAGTACAATTGAGTATAACCTTTATAACACCCTTGTTGCACTATTACATTAGCAATAGCAATAGCATTAATTACACTCATGGAATTGAATGACTGTGGTAACTATTAACTTTGTGTTTTTAACCATAGGAGCAAGGTCAACACAGTTATAAAGCAGAATCCAATATAAACAAGGAATTTGTATGTACTGGGTTTCCTGTTAGTAAAGTGGTTTTTAACCTGGATGTAGGGGGATTATGAGGGATAGGGAAAGTTAGCAAGGTCAATGAAGAGAGTTATAGTTGATGCAAGGCTTAAGGATAAAAGGATGTTACTTATACTTTGAGAAACTTTTGTAGATAATATAGGAAGAGTGAAGGGTGGGAGTAGTGGGTCAAACCATATAGAATCTAGACAATATTCACTCATATGAAAAATGAAAGAGAGAATATGAAAAGAAAAAAGAAAAATCAGAGCAGTTGGTTGAAGAAGGTGAGAGAGAGAAAAAGGAGTAGAGAGAAGGAAAGATATTAGCAAGGCAGGAGTCAATAAGAGTAAAAACCTAAATAACAGCAACAAGAATAGGTAGAAAAGAGAACACATCAGACAAGTAACAGAATGAATAATAGAAAGAATAAAGAAAAGAAGAAACAAAACAAAAGATACATATTGTTATGTATACAAATACATATATATATATAGTGTGATTTCTCTGATGTCCACTGTTTTGTGGTGATGCGCAGGCCAAAACCTGATACGGTGCTTGTTAGCCCTATCAAGTCTGCAGTGGTTAGTGCTGTGTAGTATGCTGATCCTGGCCACCAGAAGTGGAGTCTCAGGCAGAGTTTTCAACCTGCAGCTCTCTAGTAGATCCTTGTTAGCCTGCCCAAGTTTCCTTACCCTTTATGATTCTAAAACTTTCCTCCGTGGTGTGGATATTGTTGGCTCTACTATGTAGTGTTGGCTTGGACCAGAAAAGAAGAAAAGAAGAAGGAAAAAAAAAAGAGGGAGAGGTTACTTGAGTTTCACCCCACTGGTGTGTGAGTGGAGCCTTCCCAGATCTGCAGCGCTGGAGCATGCAGACCTGTGGCTCAAACCTCCAAGTCTGTCAGAGCAGTTATTATTTCTGTTTCCAGGCATAGTGACCATTGTTCTGGCTGACCTCCATTAACTTACTGAATAATTGTATAGAAAAGTTACACTTTTATTTCTGGACTCAAAATGCAATTAACCTATATGTTATTTGAGAATAAACCTCCATTTTTTCAATAAGATTATACCAAGTAGCCAAATGGTAGGATCTCCTTTTCTCTTTCTTAACAAAATGTGAAATACTTTTTTTTTAAAAAAAAGTAAAATAGTTTCAAAAATAACTGCATTTTTAAATAAAAGAAATAAATGAAATTTATTAGAAACTTGTTTTCAGTCTTAGTTTTTGCAACAGATTGTCTCATGATTGTGTCATAATCATCACATTGTTTATGAAGCACTAGGTTAGAATTCAGTCTACGTGGTTGTAGTTCTTACTTGTCATTCAGTATAATTAGTTTTTTATTTTGCATATACTGAGAAATTGGAATGAAAGAAATGTCTTGTAACATTCATTAACTGGCTCTTTATTAATTGTTTTGAAGTGTAAAACACCTCCATAGTGTTAGCAAACAAAACCTACAACAGTGGTATACAGAGCATATTATTATATGTTAGTGTCTGAATTGATTGGAATCAAGTAAATGATTAAATAGTTGTAACATAAAATAAATTTATTATTTTCTGACTATGTATTTATTTAGTTGTTTTATTTCCAATGGTCATTTATGAATTTGCAGCATTAGTAAATCTACTAATACAAGAAAGAGCTAAACAAAATTACCTTGATACTTTCATATCAAATGGTACCTAATACTTTTTAATAATGCAGTATGGCTGAGAGTGCTGATTGTGTCGTTTTTTTCTTTGAAGATGAAACTTAGTTAGTTATACTTAAAAATAATTCTGTATGTATGATAATCCTGATTACTAGCCAGTTAGCATTTTTAGGTATACATGGATAGACCAAAATATGACACGTGCATGGGGCAGTTGACCAAGTGAATGTCTTAATCAAATAGTTGAGTGAACTCCCCTGTGCAAAAGAGAGAACTAACTGAAGAAAAAGCTACCAAAAAAAGCAGACTAGTTTTGAGGAAATGAACTATACATCAGCAGAGGACATTTGTCAAGGTCCTCAGAATTCACTGGCATTGTAACTATACTACTTCTTACACTAGTTTCTCTGTCTACAGTTTGACCCTCTCCACTACCTTCTTCATCTGAGTTTTATCCTCATATGCGACACGATCATCATATGGTCTTATTTAGATACCTGACTGACCTAAGCTATAGTCCATGTATCTTGGTAGGGTGTTCAAGGTACTTACTCCATCTCAGCCTCACTTAGTAGTATCATGGGTGTTACTCTGACTGGCTCACTGTCTCTGGTCCTGTCCACTGAGCAACTCAAAATTGCTTGGAAGCTCCAGGCTTCCCCTCACCTCTGATCCTTAATGTGTTTCTTCTCCCTCCTCAAACTGTGTCACTGCCTTGCTCTCCTGTATTTCTGGGCCCAGCTCCAGGCAGCTATACATCTGGGAAGACATATCTAATCCTAAACCTATGAAACATCCAGTCTAGGAGATCTTTCACGCTTCCACCTACTCATGTTACCATCACACATTTATTTGCCTGTCCTACCACCAGATTGATGAAAAAATACATGTATTTCATGATTATCAGCTAAAACAGCTTAGAAATTCCAATGAAACTGGCTTTTTCCCGCAGACACATGAAGTGCTCTCTATTCTTCGTGATCTTTGACACATGTTGGTAGAAAGGGGCTATCTTTCCTCTCACCTCTCCTCTCTTGCATGGAGGTGCAATATCAGCTTTTCCTAGATGTACTCTTTCAATCATCGAAGAAGGAACTATAGACTATTTCCCCCATGGATTATAAACTATTTTATGCTATATTTAAGCCAAGATACACAATTGGTTTCATTGGAGAAAACATTTATTCTCTTCATAACAAAGAAGGATGTATAAATAGATTTATAAAGGCATCAGAGATCAGAGAAATGTTACATTGCATTGAATACCTACACATCCTATCAGAAGTCTATTTGGTTCCAACTTGAATATATAAAGTTGCATTGTTAGTTCTTAAGATATTTTTAATAGTCATTAATTTAATTTTATTCATTTATTATATAATCATTAGCTACTTACTATATTCCAAGAACCGCTAGGTACTGGCAGTGTGACTAAAGTTTGATCTCTGCTGTCAGAGAGCTCATAAGCATAGTAGAGAGAGGCTTCCTACCTCTCCCCTTATGTGACTGGACTGGAATTTAAAGCACTCTGGTAGTAGTGATTCTGAGTAGTGTATTGCATTTTTCTCAACAGAAGAGTTATCTTGGTAATATATGTTGAATGAATGAAATGAAAACAAAAGTAAAGACAACCAGCTCCAAGTAAACAACATAATACATTCCCATGTACAGCGTGATGGTAAAAGCTGTTCCCCACTGATCAATTAAAATATACTCTGAAATAGAGGAACTTCTACAACAAAAAGAAATTTAAACTTCTTTTGCTCTTGATTGTTAATGGCTTTTTATTTCACATGGTAACAGAAGATATTATAGTGGTGACATTCAATAAATCTGAAGAAGCAATACAATAATTAATAATTTATTCCTATAAATCAAGATAAAACAGCAGCAAAACACAATCTGATTATGGTAGTTAGAGAAACTAAAACAATATGCTACAAAAACAGTGACAAATGAATAAGCAATGATGTGTGTCCTTGTAGTTCTAATTTTTATTTTTGCATATTTTGGATCTGTTTAAAATGTCTCATTGCATTAGATTTAGAAAAGTATATTTATAACTTTTTTTTGGTTAAAAATTTAGGATTTTCATTCATTGAATTTCAGAGTAAGGATACTTTGTGATTCATTCTATTCATTGTGCAGTTTCTGAAAGTTGAATGAATTGCGATTTAGAAGGGAACCTGAAAGTCTGGCTCTCACTCACATAAATCGGTGGTGCTTCCTCTCCATGTGACCTGTGAAGAAAAGAAACACGTATGAATTCATTCTGAGCACCGCCCTTGTGATGCTGACTGACCTTTCGAAATCTTGAGCCCAGCTGATTTCTTTTGTCTTGGGGCAAGATTTTTAGGTCTAGCTATTTTCGGTTCCCTACTTCTTGTAAGCTAACTTCTTCTATTAAGCTACAGGAAGGATGAGGGGAGGAGAAGGGTGATGGGAACAAGAGAGGGCGTGGGGTGGGGAGTGTTTTGGACTGAGGTTATGGACATGATTCTGGGCTCCCAGCGGTTTCTCAGTCCCCGTTCAGCAAGCGCTCAAGAAGGACATTGTGCTGCTTTGGCAAGAAGTGCAGATTGATGTCTTCTTGTGAATGCTTTGCTTTGTAACAAGCCCCTGTGGTCAGTTTAAGGTATCTGGGTTTCTGAAGAGACTGTTTGATTTGGAGCCAGCAGAGGCATGGGAGTCAGTGGTAGTCGCCACTTCTTCTGTATAGACTTGGAAGAAACTTGGTTCCCAGGAGGCTGGAGTCTGAGTTGGTTCGGGGGGTTGCTTGAAAAACATTTCCTGAACGAATTCAAATGGCCTCTGTCAAAGGAATTGGGCCCTGTGGATCTGTTAACAGAAAACTGCACAGTTGCACAGTGACTCGGGTAGATTGATATATAAAGAAAGTGGAAAGAATCACGAGCACTTCTAAGAACAAGATTATTATAAAGTCCTTTTGTTCCAGCGGTAGTGTCAGCTGACATCAGGTTTCTTATTATTTCCGAAGCTGAGAAACCTCCAGAGAGGCTGTGTGGAATAATCTCTACTGCAAATAGTTTCTCTTCTTTAAATGAGATTTCACAGAGAAATGTGTGGAAAGATAGATACCAAACTACTATCACTAATTACCTTGAGAGTGGGGTGGGAGTGGGAATATAAAGGAACCAGGATGACAATGGTGACAGGAGGATCTTAAGATTTTTTAATTTATACTTTCTTCTTGTCTGAATACCAAAAAAATCAATTAAAAATAAAATCGCTTAAATCATGCATAGTCTCTCTTATATGAGAAAGTCAAGATATAAATAAAGAACAAAAATAAAAGATAGATAATAGGAAGCAGAGAGACAGAGTTTTCTCAAATGAGAAGGGGATCAGGAGATAGAGGGAGTGAGTTGGAACAGATGAGAAGAGGATGAAAAAAGAATTAAGATGTGTTATGTGTATGTACCAACTCCACACAAGGAATGTAAACATTTGTACCATAAACATGTACTAATGAAACATAAAAACTAAAGAAGGTAAATAGCACAGCAGGATTTTATTTTCTGAAGGAGTTTAGTTTTATTATTGGATTACACAAATTCAACCTGGAAAACAACCACCACAATGGAATATTAAAATATATGGGCATACAAATTACAATTAAAAATAAAAAACATGCTAACAGTCATCTCTATGAATGGAGTGCTTGCCTTCCAAGGCGTCTCAGTGCTTTACAGTTTTGAATTTTTGGATGTTACTGAAATCTCGAGCATAGCGAAAAGGATGGACAATTCTCATTCCATTTCAGGAGGAGAGAAGTTTCAAGATGGAAAGTTGCCTACCAAGAACAATCGAATAAATTTTAGAATAGTCAAATGATGTACTGAATGAAATGGATTCATCACAGAAAGAGTTCACAACATGTTGTTTAATGAAAAAATAACAAAAATGAGTGGATTGAAAGTGTTACATATATCCACAAGCACATATAGAGACATTTATGATAAAAAGGATTTTATCTGTATGCATGGATTATAACTTTCAATTATTTTAACATTGTGAAGTTGAATGCATATTAAGATACAACACATATGTACACATATACAGACATACATATATCTATGTATATACACACACACACACACACACACCCATACATATGTAATTAAATTATGAAAGTCTTGTGTACCCACCCAGCTTACAAGTAGCTTCAAAATTCCCCATTATGTCTCTACCAGATTCGGTTACTCTTGTCCTATCCTTGCTTTAAAAGATTATTTACTTTCTGTGTATTTTTTCTAAACAGTATATCACCTGGTCTGGAAAAACTGAAGGTCAGGTATAAATCTTTTACCTTTAGGTGAAGTCTCCCAGAATATGGTAAAATTAACAGGTTCATCAACTACAGCCACCTTTATACTTTCCAAGAGCTTTTTCAGTCTACACAATTCTGAGTTCTGGGAAAGTAGAGCTTACACACCAGTCTGGACTGGTACTGAATCTTCAGTAGAAATGTTGTCAGAGGATGTAGACTGCTTTCTGATTTTTGAAGTTACCATTGCCATCTCTGGTCTCTGATTTACTCAAACGCCGAACACTTTCATGGAGATGAAATAAGTGAAGTTGGCTGCTATACAAGATTATAGGGCAGTAACAGAACAAGAGTTTAATCAACACGTTGTCATTGTGAACAAGGAAAATGTGCCAGGCGCATGAATCTGTCCCAGACTTGTCCAGGCTGTCTGTCTTTTGGCACATGGAATTATATGCTTAGGACCCTTGAACATATTTCTACTGGGTGGCATTTCTTGTCATATATGCTTGTGTGTGGCTGACACCATAGGATCCCTCTCCTCTACCTGAGGATTCCTTTTGCCTTTTTGCTGTCTTCTGAGCTGGATCTCCTGTCTCTTGCTACTCTAGTCCTTTTGTTTGTCTGCTTGCTTACTCTTGTTTTAATAACATGTATATTCAGGTATCTTCTTGGGGAAAGATGGGAGGGATCTACATTATTGAAAAGTGATTTTGAGTCTGAAAATGTCTTTATTTTACCTCCATACTTAATTGATAATTTGATAATTTGAATAGAATTGTCCTTCCAATTTGATACTTTGGAAACAGTTGTCCTTCAGAATTCCGAAACATTTCTCCACTGTTCTTTGCTCTCAGGGTTATTACTGAGAAATCCAAAGCTATTTTGATTTTTCATACTGTCTATGAATTTGCTCTTTGTCTCCAACATTCTGAAATACCAAGATATGTCTTAATATAAGTACCTTTTGATTCTCTGAGCTAAACACCCAGTGCATCATTTCAGTTTGGCAATTCAGGTAAAATGACATCCTGGTTCTCTCTCTCTTGTTCTCTCTCTCTCTGAAAATCTATTGATTGAATGCATCTTCTTGGGAGCTATTCCTTTTAATTCTCTTTTCATGGCTGTCTTCAACTCCTGGTCTTTTTCCTACTTTCTAGAAAAGTTTCCTTTTAACGAGCACTTTTTTTGACTCTGGATACTCCTTTTTTAGTGTCTGTTTTGTGATGTGGTATCTTCTTACACGCAAGGGTGGTATTAGAAACAATTATTTAAGAAATTTTTTTCTTGTCAAGATTTTCTAATATTTTATTCCTTAGTAAATTTGTTTGCTACCTTCCAGATTAGAGCTTTTCCTTAGATGGACGGCCATCCTTGACTATCCACTGAGTAAGTTACCCACTGTCTCCCCCTCCATGTGTGTGGCTTATTATTGTTACACTTTATTGTAGGGTGGCGTTGATTGGTTATTTGTGGGGATGATCTCTAGTAGTAGTGGTGTTTCTAGGTTTTCCTTTTGGTCAGATGTTTCAAAGAATGGCCTTCCAATCTATCTTCTTGGAGGATAAAAATCTGCCTGCTGAGATCCTGGAAGTGAGTTATAGTTGCACTTTCAGAATTAGAAATGAAAAATAAAAATAATTTAAAAATTTAAAAAATTAGAAAAGGATTAGAAAGGAATAGACTCATAGTTTATGCTTTCAACTACCTCTCTAGTCGAACAGCTTTAGAGATTAAATTCACAAATTATTTCTGAGATGAAGGAAGGGAAATTACTTGATAACACAAATTAGAAAATGTAGTTAGTGATCAGTTTCTCATTTTTCTTGAAGTCCTTCTGGTTGTAGTCCCCTTTCCCCAGTTCTTCCCTGGTTCCTGAGGGGTTGAATAATACCAACTCCTGATCTCACTAGATTATGTGTTGTAAATGAATTTTTCCTCTTTTGACTTGGAATTTAGCTTTTCTCTGTCTACTGAGTCTGTTACTATATATCAATCTCTTTTGACGAATCCAGTGTTTTATTGCTGTCCTGTCTTTTTCACCCTGCTTTTAAAGATGAATGAATTTAGTATTTTTAAGCCAGAATGACTCCCTTTTTAAATTTTTATACTGTGTTTAATAATCAATATATATTACTTTAATAATCTAAAAATTCTAAAGCAATGTTTATTTTGAAAAAAAATCAAAATGAATGTAACAATCAAAAAGGAACGAAATGTTTTTGTGTGTCTTTCCAATAGCTACACAAATAGTTCAGTGAAGTAGAAATTTCTCCTAATTCCTAATGGATTGGTTAATTTACATTTGAGAGTGGACCGAATAATCAGTGTTTCTAAAACCATGCACTTACAATATGCGTGTGACTAAATATATGTTTAAAGACATATACAGCTTGTTATGGCTTGTATCTAGATTCCCCCCACCCGCCAATTCTCCTGTGTTCATAGGTGGAGCTTTTGGGAGGTGGCTGAATCTAGGGTGTGTGATACTGGAATTAAGGTGTGTGGTATTGGATTAGTACACTAATTGGTTTATCATAGTTCTGGGTGTGGATAATGGAAAGGCCCAACCTGGGTGTGGGTGGCACCACCCAAAAGCCTTGTAGCCTGGTTGAGATAAAAGGGAAAGGGAGGCTTAGTGCTGCTGCTTTGCTAATGTACAGCACACTGCCTCCTGTCTGCTCTGCCATGGACTGTTTCTCTTCTGCAGTGCCCCACTTTCATGCTGCCCTGCCTTGGAGTCAGCCAACTACTGGCTGAAACCTCTACAAACTCTTGAGTTAAGTAAACCATTCCTCCTTTAACTTGTGGGTGTCGGGTATTATGCTTCATCAATGAGAAAGTAACTAAAACAGATTTTGGTACTGGGAGTGGGACTGTTGCTGTGGCTGTACCTGATCATGTGGTTCAGGAGCCTTTGGAACTGGCCTGCAGGAAGAGTTAGGAAAGGTTTGGAGATGCTGACTGAAGAAGCAGCCTTGAAATACTGTAAACTGAACTTATTGGAAGATTTCAGTCAGAGCTCAGAAAACCAGAATGCTGATAGAAAGGCATCTGGTAAATACCAGGCTCAGGAGGTTTCAGTTAGGAATATGAACTACATTGGCTGTTGGACTCCATACTATGCGTGCTATGCTTTGGCAGAAAATTTGTCTACATTTTGCTCATGTCCAGAGACTTTGCTTGTGACTAAGATTAAAGGCAGTGAACTAACTAATTTTCCAGAAGAAATTTCAAGGCAGTCTAATTTGAGGCATGGCTACTGTTGGGGTCTTTTAGCCAGATTTATCTTGAGAATCAAGATCAGAAGACATAACAGAATTATTTTAAAAGTTTTTTTTTTTTTTTTTTTTTTTTGAGACCGGGTCTCACTATGTAGTTCAGGCTGGCCTTACACTCACAGCCATCCTCCAGCCTCAACCTCCTAAATTGAGATTGCTCGTATTACAGGCAAGTACCACTGTGCCCAGCAAAAGTTTTGAGTTTGGCCAGAAAAATAGCTCTAGCAAAGTTGTGGCCTGCAAAAATGGAACACAGGAGAACTCGATTGCTGAAACAATTAGCAATAAAAAGCCAAGTATTTTGGAAGAGGACAATAGAAGAGATGGTCTGAAGACATCACAAAAAGCATCAGGATTTCACCCTTTGCAGCCTCAAATTGCTGGTAGAAATTCATCTGGTAAAAACCAGGCTCAGGAGTGAAAGAAGGTGAAAGACTTTACTATGAGAAGAGAGCTCCAGAACACCATGTTCCAGAATGGCAGCAGCCAAGAGAATTCGTTCCTTGGTACTGGCTTAGTAGCACTCAGCAATCCAGGCACTGGATTGCTATAACCAGGAGAGCAGGAAGCCTGGCTATGGCCCCAACTGGCAGCAGACCTTGGTGTCATCCGCCTGGTGTTGGTTTTAGATGCATGCAGAATGCAAGAGTTGTAGGATCAAGAAGGGTTCCACCCAGACTTCAAAAGAAGACATGGGATGCTGGGGAGTGTGCTTATGAGAGGGCAGTTTGTGAAGCTGTGAGTGCGAAGCTGAAGTGGAAACCCCAGAAGTTTGGAGAAGCCAGGAATGTGGATCATCTGAGGAAAATTGCAAGGAGTAAGCAAAACCAGCCCAAAAGAGAATCTTTGAGAACTGCATCCACCAACAGTGCCACAGGGACACAGTCACACAAGCGCTTTCGAGTTCACACCTTGCTATAGACTACTCCAGCTGCTGGACCTGGAACTACAGGACTTAATGTTTACCCTGCCGGATTCTAGTCTTGTTTTTGTCTCATTCCTTTCTACTCCCCTATTTGTACCTTTTGGAATAGAAATATTTATCTTGTGCACTTGAATGTTGGAAGTGCTTAGTTTTCTTTTTATTTGTACAAGGGCTCAAAGTTAAGAGTTTGCCTTAAATCTCAGAGGAGAGTTGGGACTTGGACTTTTCAGCAGTGCTGAAACTGTCAGGACTCTGGCAACTCTTAGAGATGAACTAAGTGCCTTTTGCATAAAGAAATGTGCACGAGTATTTTGGGGGCCAGGGGGGAATGTTATGGCTGTAGCTAGATGTCTCCCCCAACAATTCCTCATTTGCTCATAGGTGGGACTTTCCAGAGGTGGCTGGATCTAGGATGTGTGATGTGTGGTATTGGATTAGTCCACTAATTGGTTTATCATAGTTCTGGGTGTGGATAATGGAAAGACCCAACCTGGGTGTGGGTGGCACCACCCAAAAGCCTTGTAGCCTGGTTGGGATAAAAGGGAAAGGGGGGCTTGGTGCAGCTGCTTCACTACTGCACAGCTGACTGCTTCTTGCCTGCTCTGCCATGGACTGTTTCTCCTCTGCAGTGCCCCCTTTTCATGCATCCTTGCCTTGTAGCCAGCTGATTGTTGGCTGAAATCTCTACAATTATGTGCTGAAATAAACCTTTCTTCTTTTAACTTGTATATGTTGAGTATTGTGTCTCAGCAATGAAAAAATAACTAAGACATAGTTATATGTGGCACAATTATGCTTTGGTCAATGATGAACTGCATGTAAAATGGTGGTCCCATAAGATTGTATTACCTAGTGATATTGTAGCCATTTTAGTTTATCAAAGTTTATGATGTTCGTACAGTGGCAAAATCACCAGATGACATATTTTTCAGAATGTGTCTCTTTCATTAGGCAATGTATGACCTAAGTACATATTTAAGAGAACAAGAATTATTGTGAAAGTATATTTTGGGTAAAAAATGGACTTGTAGGGCAAACTTATAGAATGTTAACCAAATGCAAGAGTAGAAACCTCATCTATAGTAATTTCATACTTCAAAGCTCCAAAGTATATGCTTTATCTCTCATGGTTGGAGTTACTCTCTCTATCACATATTATGGGTAGCTGGCTCCTTCCATGTTCAGACTTTTTCCAGCTTCCTCAGAGGACCCCATATCTTACTGTTCAGGAACTTTTTCTGCTTGACCATTAAAAGCAAATATTGCTATGATCTCTGGAGTTTCTGGTGATATAATGTATTATTCATGGTTTAAAGATTTGTAAGTTACCAGGGATTTCCTGGAAATGATACTTTAACCTGAAGATGATCTCAAATGCTATTCATTTCAGGAGGCAATATTATGTGGTCTTCAATAGGTTAATACGATGTGCAATGAAGATTAATGGCAATAGGCTTAGAATTAGCCTTCTGTCCTAATGGATTAAGAAATGTACCTCAACAGCACTGACCTTTGTAGAGTCATAAAACATTGATTCAGAATATTGTTTTTCAATTAAGGGGCAGAATTGAGGAAGGTTTGTATCAGCTTGTTGGCATTTTAAAATTGAAAATGTACAATTGATAACAGTGAAATTTATGTCATACCCAAAGGCATTTTTGCTTTTGAGCCTGTGCGAATATGCACAATGTATTCCCATATGCTACTGGTTATGGCCATTTTGTTCTTTTCCAGCTTGAGGCTATTATTAAAGTACTTCTTTCAACATTCTAGCATAGTGTATTTGGATAAATAATTGTATTCATTTTGTTAAGTATATCCTTAATAGTAGAAATGTTTGACAATAAGATAGGCATGTTTTCAGCTTTAATGAGTGTTATTAAAGAGTTTTTGGAAGTAGTTGTACCAACCAATGGCCTTAATTGTTAAGTGAGGAAATTCTTTTCTTGATGACTCTCTCTGTATATAAATCAACTAATTATTCTAAGAGGTATTTAACTATAGGGTTTATCTGGTAGAGCACCAGCTTGGTCGATTCTTATTTAAATGATTACTACAATTAACTTACTTTTCTTACTTTAATCTTATTGTTAAGGATTTATGTGTTCAAATTATTGCCCCATTCTGCTCATTTTAGAAAGTATGACTGCTAGAAGAAAGTGCAAAATCATTTGCAGATGTCCTTTGCTGGGATATGAGATAAAAAGTCATCAAATCCTAGTCTAAACTATTTTGGAATCTTTTGGTTATTACAGTTTATGCTATTTTAAATAATAACATTCCCTTTTATTAGCTAATCTGTAAATTCCTATGAGGGAGCAAGGTAAAGAAAACTTCATAGAGCCATAGCATTTTATTTTTTAAAGTGAAGCATAATTAAGATAAAATTTGAAGTGTATCTAATTCACTTTGGAAGCCCAAGGATTTGTGAGTAAGTATGAGAAAGTTCGGAAAATTAGACCTATAACATATACCAATTAAATTTAAAGAAGGAGAAGATGACTCATTTGGAATTTAGAAATACGAAATAAAAGACATGCTCAAATTGAGATCCAATCTTGCTGATGTGATACATGAGAAGGGCAGATGGGATAAGACAATTAGAGCAACAAGCTAGAAATGTTCATTTGAAAAACTCTTCCTTTTCCTCTACAAATGGATGTTCATTTGAAATATCCAGATATTAAACAGAAATTAATGTATTTCATTAAACTTAATCAGTAACAACCCCATGTATATCACAGGCAGGTAAAATAATAAGGAAACTGGCTTCTTTGTGCTTCTATCTTTTCTGATTCATGGTGATCTGTAAGTCACAGACTTGGTGGGGAAGGTTGTAATTCATAAGTCTTATTTTATCTAATCTCTTAAATAATTTATTATGAAAAATTTCAAATATTCAAAAATTAAAGACAATAACATAATGACTCCAATTAACCCATCACCTACCCTCAGCAATTATCTTAATTGGTCAAAATTATTTTAGACACATTCCACTCTTCCTCCATGCAGATTATGATGAATCAAAGCCCAGATACATATTATTTCATTTTGAAATGTTTCACCATTTCCATGAAAGTCTTTTCTTTAAAAGATACATGTACTATCGTTATCAATTCTACATAAAATTTCCTTGATTTGTGTTTAATATTTTTTGTTGTGTTGATCAGACAAAATCTGAACACAAGACTTGAATCAAATACTTGTACCTTTTGCATTAAAATTTCCGTTACATTTCATCACTGATGAGTATGATACATTATGTTCCAACCTACTCATATTCTTGACACATTTTTCAATAATTACTTCCTTTATTTCTTATTGTATCAGGATTCCTCTTGTTTATTTCAACATTTCATCATTGAATGGCTTTACCTGATGGAACAGATATCCACAGGGTTTCTTTTCTATTATTGTGCCATTGTCTGAATTGGCATATGGCATCCTCTAGGTACAAGTAATCAGTAAAGAATATAAATACAGTATTTGTTCAACAATTTGAAATTTTTCCTGCCATAATATCAGTAAGCCTCTGACAAGGTTGCCTCGAGTGGAATCTCTGTGCTTCAAATAAATGCTTTGGGGCCTAGATTACATTTTTCAAGCCCAAAGATAGTCCAGTGAGAGGTACTATGGTATGATTAACCATGGTACTGTGCTTTTAGTGCTTTGAAAACTGAGGGCAAGTTGGAGTTCCATCTCTGTCCCTGCTAAAAGCCAATGAGTAGTAGCTAAAGAGTAATCAGCATAAACCAGTATAACTATACTCTTGCTGTCCAGGCATAGTCTTGTCTATAGAAAAAGGGTAAAACAGTGAAATCCCGACCTTTTAGAAAATCAGTATGAGCTTTTAGGTACATGTGAAATAGAATACTAACTAGGGTATTCAGATGTTTGTAGGAAAAGAAAGGTACAGAATTTAATTTTATTAGAGCTGCTTTTATTAGAGCTTCTTCATGCTACCCTAAATCAGAAATAGACCATTGTCCTATTTAACAAGCAATAACTCAAAATATTATATCATATTATGCAGATACACTATGCCAAATTTGAAGGCCATGGGAAATTCTCCAGTCATACTGAATATTTTGCTGACATGAAGGCATTCAAGGGCACGTTGGACTGGAACTATATGCTCCTTAACCCTCCAATGTCCAGCGGGCAAATATTGTTTTCCTCCTACAAATTCCTTTATGTATACCTGGTTGTATCAGTCAGAGGGGTGAGGTTATGCTTTAATAATAAAACCCTACCATCACTGCAGCTTATTTCTCACAGAAAGCATGTTGGGGGTCAAGCAGTCTCTCTCTCTGAAGGCAGCTATCCTCCATGTTTTGGTACATTTAGGTTCTGTTTTATTTCTTATTTCTTTGAATATTGCTAAAACTCTTATGTTCGTGGCTTTGATGAAGACACAAAAGAGAATAATTTTTCTGTTCTGTTTCTTTCTTTTACTTATAACATCTCCACTATCAACATGGACTTCCGTGAACACTTTGGCAATAGAAAAGAGAGGCCTGGAAAATGGTGCTTCGGTTTCTAAATGCCTCCGCAGAGGAGAAACATGTGACTCTTTCACTCACATTTCAGTAGCCAAAACAAGCCACCAAGCCATTTTCAAGCTGAAGAGGCTAAATAAATAATCTCTCTGGTACTCGGAATTAGAGTACTCTCTGAGTACCCAGAATTGCACAGTACTCTGAGTACTCAGAATGAGAATACTGAGAATTAGAGTACTCACAATGAGATTGAGAATACTCAGAATGAAAAATCCTTGGGGAGGTCTCATCCATGACTACCAAATAATTCTATTCTGACTTATTTTTTTGACGCTACATTTTCTATGCACCATTTTGATGAGACATAAAAAGATCCTATTTGCTGTGTTTTTCTTCTTGTCCGGTAACTTTTTTTCCCAAGCATTATGAATTACCATACATATCTGGATGACTTTAGATCAGTGCTTCTCAAGCTTTCACGCACATACAAATCACTTAAGATCTTGTTAGAGTTCAGATTCTAGTTCAGCAGCTCTGAGATGGGCCCAGATTCTGTGTGTTAAAGAGCTCCCAGGAGATGCGGATGTCTTTGGCTTGTGAAGCACACTTTGTATAGCAAGTTTTTGGTCTATTGCTCTAGAGAGTGTGGAGCATCATGATTTTAGTTTGATTCAGACAGAAATTTAGGTCATTCTTTTTTTTTTGTCTCTCCCTTACATTTGAATTGGGGGCAGTGTCTCAGGGTGATAGCTGTCAAACACATGGGAAGACCGTCAGTGTGACTCAAAGCATGCTTCTGAAAGACGATTGGCTTTGTGTTCACTCATATTAAAACAGGACTGCTAGGAAGAAAAGAAATCTATTGAATACTCAAAATCTCCCCCAAAAGCCATCCTCTAATTATGGTGGAGCCCACACAGCAGGGACACTGGAGGGAAGAGGAGATACTGCAAACATCTCTATACACTCTTGCTCTTAAGAACTCTTCCGGAGATCAAATGCAATTTGTGCTAAGGAGGCAGCGGCTGACAAGATTTACCCCCAGCAAGCATCTCAGAGACCGGCAGTTAGAGCGTTTGTCCTCATGCTTCGATTTTGTCTAATTATTACTGGAACACTCATTTTTTTCCTCTGATCCTTTACTAATTAAGATTTTTGTATGTTTTAAGCATTTCACTTAGCACTCAGGATTCAGATGAGTTGCTGTTGCTTCCAAGATGCAGTTTGACTTCAGAGGGCCATATTAGAATCTGTGTGGATGTTCACATGGGTAGAAATGAGGCTGGACTGTGTAAGAGCACTCACAAGTGCTTTTCATTTTGCCCAGAGGCTGTTTTTTTCCTTTGCTCATTTGTAATGCTAGCCCATGATGCTAGAATGGGTGCATTGCTATAAATTAACAGCCATGCCTTGTACTTCTTATTCTGCAGGTGTAATTCAAAGAACTGTCACAAGGAATAGCAAAGCTATATATTCTTCTTTATAGCAACCATCATAAAAAATCCCAATTACTTTAAATTACCACAAAATTACTTCAAAATCAACCCCAGACCTGCTGCCCTTGATTTTCTTGCAATTAGTTCAAAGGACAGGAGATAGAGCAGTATGTTTTGGGGTATATTATATAGCAGTTACATTTTTCATAATCAAGGAACTTTTAGTTTACAGCTTCTTTCCTTTGAACTAATTCACTGAAGGAGACAATAATTCTAGGTTCCTTCCTTATTATGCTGACACTCAATTTCTAGAGGTTGGGCATATTTCACTTCCTTTTATCATTAAAATGTTTGAAACTATAAATTAAAATCCTAGCAAATGCTTGGTTTTCTGCAATAAACTGACACTCACTGGTAGCCAGGGAACTGGCAGTTCTTGAGTCCTGCCTTGGGGGGGGACCTGAGGAAGATGGATGCACGATGGGTGATGACAAAGGCAAGACAGTATCCCTGAAGTCCTGGTCTTCAATTCAACCTGGAATTCTTTGTTACACCAGGTTGTAACAGGAAGCTTATGCTGCAAGTCGGAGATACTTCTGATACCATCAAGACCGAAGCCTAATTTGCCATCAAGAGCTTGGCATAGGAGGAGCAAACAAAGAAATGGGAGCATTCAGCAACATATAAGTAAATCAAGTGAGACATGTGCTGGAGTTTGCCCAATGGGAAAGGTTCGGGCACATTTATTTGCTGCACAGGGAGTGGGTGGGTCTTAAAGGTTTAGAGACCTTGGGAAGTTGAATTATTCTCTGTGTAATGCTCCTTACTCATGAAAATGTTGCATTAAGGGAGCTGTTCGCAGACTGTGAAGAAGATGGTGCAATAGCCTTAAATCCTAAAGTTCTCCAAGGACTCTAGGAATCTAGAGGGCAGAGAGAGGGGTTTAAGAATGTGGAGAATTTAATTGATGAGACAGTTCTGAACCTGAGTCATAGGCCCAGGGGTAACTGTAGGTCTCATATCTGCTAGGTGGGTGCCTTTTGAAGTCTATGGGGTGAATGCTGAAGAGGCAGGTGAGCACTATGTGTTTAGTCAGAGCTTGAGAACATTTGGAAGGGAGCCCTGAGGGGAGAAATCTAAGATGTAGAGAGTTGAAGTTACCCAAGAATTGTGAGATGAGTCAATTCATGAATAGCAGAAGCCACATACCTGTAAATTGAAGTGTCCTAGTCAAAAATTTCAGACAGACCTCTTTTACCTTTAGCTTCTTGCAATAAAGACAAATCAAATTCTTACATACATGCAGATATTCTATTTGTGGAACCACCTATTTTCCTACTGACCTATTTAACCACTCATCTAATCTAGCAAAACAAAAAAGTGGGACATGATGGCTTCTGTTGCTCCCCCTCTGACTAGAATATTTGTTCTAGTGCTTTGGATTTCCACTGCTCTTTCAAAGTACTCTATAGCATTTCATTTAGCAAATACAAATATACTTTTATTTTAAAATTTATTATTAATGATACTTACAAAATAAAAGTTGTACACATTAATGGTATACCATGTAGTGTTTGATGCACATAAACATGTAGCGTTTAAATCAGGTTAAGTGTATTTATCTCTTCAAACCTTTACCATGTTTTTCAGTTTTTATTTTTTATTAGTACATATTTGCATTACATAGTGATTTCATTCATTTTCTTTATGGTAAAAACTTTCAACACACTTTCTTTAAATTTTTGAAATTTATAATACATTATTACTATCTCTAGGTACGGTACTGTGCAATAGCCTAGCAGAACTTCTTTCTCCTACATAACCGTAATTTGTACTCATTTATCAGGCTTTCTCCCTCCTCCTGCCTACTCTCCTCAGTCTCTGGTAATCACCATTCTACTGTGAACTTTTATGGGAATAACTTTTCAGATTCCACACATGACAGCTATTGTGTGTTACTTATTTTGTGCCTGGCTTGTTTCGTGTAACATGATGATCTCCAGTTCCGTCTGTGTTGCTGCAAACGACAGGATTTCATTTGTTTTTTGGGCTGAGTAGTATTCTATGATGTATACAGACAACATTTTCTTTATCCAGTATCAGTTAACGGACACGGGTCTTTTCACTATTGTGAATAACATTGCAACGAACATGAGAGTGCAGATGTCTCTTGGACATACTGACTTCATTTCCTTCCTATGAACACAGCGGTGGAACTGCTGATCTCGTGGTAGTCCTGCGTCTAATCTTTGAGGAGCCTCTGTACTACTTTCCATAAGGGCTGCACACTTCGCATCGCCCCTAGCTGTGCACAAGCATTTCTTGTTCTCCACGTGCTCACCAGCATTTGTTGCCCTTTAGTCTTTTTGATAATGGCCATTTTCTGGGAGTGAGGTGATAGGTCATTGTGGCCTGAATTGGTATTTTCTTATTAGTGATGTTAAACACTTTTGTGCACCTATTAACCAACAAATATATTTTTAAAAATATATTTTATCAGGAGGAAGGATAGATGGTGTGGTTTAAAGAACGCTGGATTAAATAAATTTATCCAAAGACCTAGTATCCCCCAACTCCAATTCACTTGATATTCTTCTGTATTTATAGTCGGCCGTCTCTATTTTTGGTGTCTCCTCTATAAATTCAACCAATGGCAGATTGAAATTTTTTAAAATGTCGCATCTATGCAGAACATGTACAGATCTCCCCCCTTGTAATTATTTCCTAAATAATATAGTATGAGGTAAAATTGAAATGCTATTAAATGGTGGCTGTTTCATGTCTTTACCACCTGTGATAAAAAATATGCTGAATGCTGCTGCCAAATGCTATCCAGTGGAAAGGCAGGCTTGGAAGAGTCTTGTGATGTGTCCTCATCCACCTGACTCACTGGATCCGGTACCACGTGACTTCTGGCTCTTCCCCAGAGTCAAAATGACCATGAAAGTTAAACATTTTGAATCAATTCAGGACACTTACGTGACAGTACAACTAAGGATATAAAAGATAAATGACTCCAGAACTGCTTCGAAAAGTGACAAGAATGATGGCATAAGTGTGTTGAAAGTCAGGGGAGTGTTTTGAGGAGGATTAATGGCAATGTGCCTTTTACTATAATAAGTTTTTTTTAAAAATTTAAATATTCACCATAGTTTTTGAGAATTATTCACTTGTTATAGACTGGATGTTTGTGTCCCTGTGAAATTCTTATGTGTACTCATAGTACACATATGATAGTATTCTGCTTTTTTGGAAGTAATTACTATTAAATGAGGTTGGAAGGATGGGGTCCTGATGTAATAGAATTAATATACTTGTAAATTGAGACATCAGAGATTTTTAATTATCAGCACCAGAGAGCTCTTTTTCTCTATGTGTGCCTAGAGAAGAGGCCCACAGAGAGATGGTGGCCACATTCACACCACCAGAAAAGGCCTCAGAAAGGAAGCTACCTAACAGAATCTTAAATGTTCCAGTTTCTGTAATTGTGAGCAGTAAATTTCTGTGGCTCAAGCCATATAGTCTCTGGTCAGTGGTTATGGCAGCCTGAGTTGACTAATGCATTACACTTAACTCTCCATTCCTAAAAAGTATGTGGAAATGACCTATGAATTTAAGATTTTTAATTTTTTCTTAATAAAACAACTTTAGAAATCTTTAAAAGAAATTTTTCCTTAGACACTATAGAATGTCTAATTTGATACAAGTTTTCCCAGGACAGGTTGCTCTTGGGTATTTTTTCGAACCTTTCTTGGACACTTTGTCTACTACCATATTTTCAAGCCCAAATCTGCTGAACACTCCTGAAGAGAATATTTCTATCTTGACATAGGTCAGAAATTTTGAGAATCTTCTCTCTGCTGCATAGACAGCCTTTTCTTGAGAGCTGACTGCTTCTCTTTGGCTTATGTCCCAGTCTTTTGTGCCGCTCCCTCATTCTGGTCCAGCTACCAAGCCATTTTACTTTTCCTTTTGCTTATATACCATGTTTCCAATCCTTCACCTTAACATTCATTCAAATACTCAGGTTAATCTAAACTCATTATTTTTATATTGTTAACTCTGAAGGCTATTTTTGGGTCTTATCATATATGACTTCTGAATTTCATTCTGCTTGCTGGCCCCTGTCCTCTTGAAACAGTCTCTTCCCTTGCTGGCCACAATAAAAACCCTTGCTGTAGGGCCCATACTTCTCTGTGTGTGCTTCTCCTCTGCTGCCATCTTCTCTACTGATTTTTTTTTTTTATAAGTCTTTTCTAAGATCGGTTCAGGATCTTCTCTTATTATTCTGTGGTCTTTCCTCAATAGCATTTATATGTAAAGGTTTAATATCTTCCAATAAATAAGTGACTCCTAAATTTATATCTATAGGACCTCTCTTCTTGGCTCCACGCATCCACTTTCTGCTTTCTTTGATGACTTACAGACATCTCCAAATCAAAATGGTAAAAATTAAACTTATAAACTTTTACCCCAAACCTGATTTTCTTGTTGGGCATATGATCTCTTCATGGCATAATCATCATTCATCTCTGCCATCTAGACTCTCAGGAATAATTTTTGACACCTCATTTCCCTCATCCTTGTATTTTCTCATTCCAAATTTATTCCACAGATATATGAGGGCTATTGTGTACCTGATACCACTCAAAGTGCCAGTTATACTTGATTAAAATAAGTCCTTATTCAATCCACCACTCAGCCCTGTCAATTTTACTTCCTACTCCCCTTTGTGTCACCTACTCTAGTCCAAGCTATCATCATCCCACACTCTACTACAAACTCTTCTGTTAGGTTCATCCGTACAGTTACCGGAACAACCTTTCGGAAGGCTGGCAAAGCCACTGAGCCCACCTCTCTCCCAGGTCTTGCTTACAACCCCTTACTACTCTTACAGTACAAGAGTCACTTGTGTGACTTGCAGTGTGCTTTCATCCCTGCTATTGCTCTGGCCTCATCTGTCATTGTATTTCTGTATGTTCCTTTGACTCTAGTGACTTGCCATCCCCTTTTTTCACAAGTTCTTTGAATATTTTTCCTCCCACTTTTTTCCCAGTGTAACTCCATAACTCTCGCTATTTCCCAGCCTAAATCTGATCCCATTACCATCCAGTCCCATGCGGCAGAGCCAGGGCTCTCGCTTCCACCCACGGCGCCTGGAATGCTTAGAGCAATGGCTGGCATGTATTAGAGGTTAACAAATATTTATAAATGAGCAGAGTTTTAATCTCGTTTTTATGAAAATGAATTGCTCAGGCCTTTCATTCGTTTGCTTATTATGATGAAATTCGTTGAGTTTTATGGGTCTTTGCTGATACTTTCCTTAGATTCTTCCAAGCTTCTTTGTCTCTGTCCCAAAGTGACCTTTTAACCAGTTTCATGTAGGCATCGTCATCTCTGATTATTTAAGATGCAGCAGAGAATCAGACTATTTACCTGAAATTGAGGATAATCATTGAGATATATGTAAATGAACATCAATCACTTGCATTTATCAAAATTTTCATTTAATCTCATAGTTGAGCTGTACACAGTTGCATAAATTATTTTAAAAAATGATATTCATAGGAGAAAGCCTTGTAATTATGCTGGGGGAAAAAAAGGATGACTGACAGAGAGGAAGATGGAATTATTTCTGTTACTTAATTTAGAGGATTACACAAACAGTTTAGTTAAGGTCTTGTGACTCTGCCAAAGTCAGGTGCTAAAGTCTGGAATGTTTGAAACGATATTTCCTTTTTTTCCTTATCCTGTTTCCTACAGAACCAACAAAGAGTAAGAGCAGAAATGGGTCAGATAAGGAAACTGTGTAAACTACCAAGCTAAAAGTGTATCCCAAGATTAATAAAAGTCTAGAGAAACATCCAGAGGCTGCTGACAATTTTTCCTGGGTGAATGTATTGGGCTTACAGTCTTGAAGACCTCTGTTGATAAAATGGAATCAGTAAAATGTGTCTCACAGGAAGGTCATGTGGAATGTATTGGGCTTACAGTCTTGAAGACCTCTTGTTGATAAAATGGAATCAGTAAAATGTGTCTCACAGGAAGGTCAAAAGGATTAAATGAGGCAATACTTGTGACTACTCTGTAAAGTGGTAACGCATACAGTTAGTTTATGTGAAGATTATTTATTTTTATTGTTAGGAACCAAGCTTCCAAACTATTAGGGATTTCTTATGTCTAAGACTTTTTGAAATAGCCAGTAGTTTTTAGTGTGTTCTGTGTGCCAGACACTAAAGCTTGCCAAGATAAAAGACGGATGATTAAGAAGTCATGTCTTACCCTTGGAAAATAATGGCTTCATTTGAGAAAAGTCCCATCTCTAGGCTGAAGCTCCATCTCTCTAATTCACCTTCATCCATGGCAGGGGTAGGGGGATGTTCCACGTCTAAGCTACGGCTACTTTCAGGGAAAACCCTTCTCTTCACTTTCGGTCTGAGTGTCTCACTGGCTTCACTTTGTATCTCCTGTTAGTCCTGCGAGACAAGCTTTTACCTCAAAATAGGACTTAGTATTTTACTTTAATTTCCTCTCAGGATGCCATGCCAGAGTGCTTTTGAAATTTTGTCATTCTCTGCATCAACGATTTGTCCTTTGAAATAGAGAAATAACTTTTGTCATCCTGACATTTGAGAACTAGAATGCAGCGTTTGTCCCTTCTTAGCCTTGTTTTAGGCAGTAAATCAGGAAGGTGTTGGGTTGTCTTGCTTGGAGAAGAGATGGTGTCCATAATAAGCCTCTCGCAGTGCCGACATGTTGGGGATACAAGATTTGTGATCTTTTTTTCCCCCTCAGAACATTTTTTAACTTGTGCATAAGTGTTCTTTTACTTTTCATAGCTTTCTTTCTTTCTTTTTAAACCCTTTCCCTTCTTTTTACAAATGGCAAAGAGTTCAATCTGGCATTCTCCCTTTTTAGCGTTAGTGGTAGATGTTGAGGTGCTAGCTCTTTTGACATAATATCAACATTAATTACATTTATTAATCACTTTAGAGGTAGAATTCTTAGGTCTAATGATTTGATCTGACTTGTAGGATGATGAGACTGAATTATCTTTTGATTAGTCTTTGTTATATTACCCATGAAGTTGTTTTCTCTATGTGTGTGTGTCTATTTCAAAGTTAGGAAACAGTTTTAAGAATCTCTCAAATTGAGAAGATTTTGAATCTCAAAACAAAATATGAATATGAAAATAGTAAGCTGTTTTTTTAATGTTATTTTTGAACTATTGTAAGAGTCACATTTTTAGTTATATAGTAAAAACTGTTTAGAAATGGAAATGTTTAACTTTATGTAATTTTCTACTTTTCTTTAGTGCTTTGAATGGATTATGTGGTGTTTGACATAATTAAGTTGATGAGTATAATGGAAGACAACTCTTTTAAGTTTTATGTAAAATCCGTGGGAAATAATGAGAGGTAAATAATATGTCGCTGTTTTAGACTTCTGAAGCTCTGAACTAGGGCTGCCTAAGAAATACAAAGCAGCTAGTTAAATTTGAATTTCTTATAGTGAGTAATTTTTAATGTAAGTATATGCCAAATAGTCTCAGAATAAATTTATAGTAAAATACTATTCACTGTGTAACAAGGACACTCTATATTTTATTTTAATTTATTTGACAACTATATCTTGGGTCTGGTTAGTGCTGCCATGGTCCCTTACGGGACACTGATTTTCCTTTCAAGCCTTCTAATTGTAGCTAAGAATTTTATCATTTCTAAAAGTCAAGTCAACTTGGAAATGGAATTTGAAGTGATTACTAAAATAATCAGGTAGATAAATACAAGAAAGACATCCACACAAGGATTGAGATTCACCCATTTCTATCCACTCAAGGCCCTTAAGGAAAAGCCAGAAAATCAACCCTATTCCAATCTGTGCTGGAGGCAGGCTGGCAAGCCAGGAGGGAATCTGCTAAACCTCCCTGCCGGAAGGCCTCTCTGACCCCTCTTTTCTACAGCTCAGGGTGGGCAAGTCTTTGAGGTTGGCAGCATACTGCACAGGATGTAAAACTACTCAGGAACACCATCCTGCTGTCGGCCAATTCTGTAGAAAGTGTGTGTGCTGTGTCTCCTTTGTGCTGTGCTCCTGCCTCCTTCTGTCCTGCCTTTCTCTTCTCTTCATCTTGCACAAGTATATGCCACCTCAACCATCAAATGCTGTCAAGGGACCCTGTGGTATTTACAGTTCACTCTCCAAACTCACCTCCAAAACTTCGCACAAGATTTTGGACCACAAAGGTATTTAAAAAATGTTAAACACATCAAAATGCTACAATACATTCACAGCAAATTCAGAGGAATAAAGATATCCTAGAAACAAGAACCTAATAACCCAAATTTAAAACAGTAACATGTACACTATGTACTACATTCAATTTTATGTAGCTGCAACTTAATACTGCATCTATATGGTTGTTTACACTGCTTGTTATGTGCAAAAGGCACACTGTATTATGGTTTGTAAGTTTGTGTAATGGTCTGTGAGTTTGTGTAATTTTGGATAAATTTTAATTAAAAAAACCTAACAAAAACGCACAAAAACCTGAAGTAAACTGAATTATCCTAAACTGTTTACATTCCACTTGAGAGATCAAATTCTGGAAAATTATTATAAATCTATTTGAAAAATATTGTTCACTGGGACTATAATAGTATTGATGAAATTGATTTCTATCACGGGATTGGATCTTAACTGTGGACTCTAATTACCAAGCCAATCCAGTGCTAATTCCTGTAAACAATACCTACTTCCTCTCTTAGATAAAATGGATGAAAATTAATGTCTTTATCAGGAGAATAAATAAGATGAAGTCTATTTCATTCATGTTCTGTATTTCTTTCCCTTTTCTTTTCCATAGTTTTCTTATAAGTTTCCTGGGCTTTGTTTTTCAATTTCTCTATTTGTTGATGTAATGACCTTTCGTTGAAAAAAACAGAAACTAGTCCGAATATAAAAATGTATAATTTTATTTGGGGGTTCTCATTTCACTTCCATCTTTTTGTGTTTGGTAAAAGTATCTATCTTTCTACTGCTAGAACAAAGTGTTACTGATCTGAGTTCTGTTTCATATACACACTTTTTCAAATCTCAGTGTTCTTAATGCTGTTTGGAGAGATGGTTAGCAGGCAGGTTTTTGTTTCCTGCATTACATGCATCTCATTGTCAAGAATATCATTGATCTACAGGGTCAAATCACCTATAAACCTTTTGTTGAAAACAGAAAGGTGGCTGACGGTAGAAGAAACTTCTCAGAAACTGGGTCTCTCTTTTAGCCCCAGAAATGACAACTACTTATGAAAAACTTAAGCTGAAGAAAATATATACCGAACACTGACAGTTCAGTCAGAATTGTTATTCTAACAGAAAAATATCTGAACTCTAGGCAAAAGCTCTGACCTCTGTGCTCTTCCCCTTCAAACAGGCTGTCTGGCTGTCAGACACTCAGATAACTTTCCCCATCCTGTGACAGCTTCTGCAGAGGAAGTGACAGTCTGTCTACAGTAGGACAACCTGTGGCTGCTCGCTATAGTGTAGCAGGAGGGACGTCACTGTTTTACTAAGCCTCTCATATGTGACCAGTTAAGTTAATAGGGAGAGTCAGGTATATCCTGTCAGTCACCAGGAAAGAGGCAGTTCAAGGCAACACGCTTTTGTCTAAATCAGCTGAGATGATTGCGAGCAGAGTATCTTTTTGTTTTAGTTACTCTCAAATTCCTCCTTGCATGGTTGCCTTGTGTTAGACACCCGAGTGAGCAGCATTTCCATACTGCCTCCTCATGTAGCTTTAGGAGGTCTTCCTAATGAAATAAGGATGGAAGAAGAAAGCATGGCAGCTGAGAGAATCATCAGTTATCGTGGCCAGTACTCTACCAATTTTATTTTTGGATGCACCACCGTTCACATGCTTTTGGGTCTTTCTCTTAAGGACAATACATAGACCTTACTGCCAACACCATCATCCTTAGAAACTTATACATTTGAGTGATTTCTCATTCAGATAGTGTTAGTTCTATACAATGAATCTTCCCATTTCTACTTTCATCATCCTTAAGAACCCTCAAGTCAAGCTAACTAGCTGAGCTGTCTTGTGATTCTGCATGGACACAGTCCAGTAAAGAACACGAGTCCCAACTAGATGCTGGTCTCGCAGCAGTAGGCGGAAATCCTTGTCTGAATTCTGTTGCACATCTCATCGTAAATTCTGGAGAGTTATTTAACTTTTTAAATTTCCTCATCGAACAAGAGAGGTCAACTAAATTCTCCTTTATTAATCTGTGGGTTGAGCCCCCAGTACCGGGGGTGGGGGAAACTTCTCCAACTTTACAGTGTAGTTAGTTTAGTATAATGTTGGCTGACCTTTCAGTCAAAGGGCTTCTCAAGATCAGATGAGTTAACTGACCTTCACTTTAGGCCTGCTGCTGTGTTGATCTTTGTACTTGATTTTTCCTCTCTTCTTCTTTAGGGACTATGCGAGCTTATCATTCTCCTTCAAAAACCCGACTTGTAGAGGCCATTATTTCAGTTTTAGTCTACAGTCATTATCTTCCAAGCATGGTATATGTGGGACTCTCCTAATTTCTAGCATATAACATTACTCAGAATGATCGACTCATAAATAGACAAAAATATATAGATTTTAAAAATAGAATATATTTTTTTGCTTTCAGATGACTGTGAAGCATTTATGTGGTACCCCGTAGTCCCCCATGGCCTTATTTTCCATGTTACATTTAGAATAAAAGCAACAAAAACAGATTAGAGTGGTTCATTTTGGAGTAAAGAAAGGGGACAGAGAGAAGGCTAAGGCCGTGTTGGGGTGTGTTTGTGTGTGCCCAGGGAGGTTCAGAGAGGAATATAATTTGTAAAATGTTTTCCTGGAGGAGCAGTTTAGAATTTGTATTGGTGTAAATTGAGCCAGAAGTTTGAAAATAAGAAGAGACTTCATAAACACTTGCGCTTTGTATAACCACCTTGTTAAATAAATGCAGCATTTGGATCAATTCTGCTTTTCTAATTCCATTGTGCACTTGGGAAAGCAGAAGGCGTTTTGCATTATGCAGAATCTGGTGTTTGGTTATGCAGAGAAGAGGGTTGCTTTACCCACTAGGTCACAGTAAATGGCTACAGATGCTAGTAAGAATATGTTGACAGCATCAGTGGTGAAACCATTGCCACACAGATTGTGAAAAATTACAGGAGGCCAGGAAATAATTTATTTTGTTAGCAATCTATTTCCCATCTGCAGTTCGTACCTGTTGAAGCCGAAAGTGCACTCCTTGTTTTGGGTCTGTCCTTGCGTCCCCTCCTTATCATCTGTCTCTTTTATTTGACAGACATATAATACTTGAAGCCTTAAGTTCAGATGAACATTATTAACAGCAACCTTTATAGTCCACTGGGGATTAATTTAATTTTCTTGGTCTGTGTTTTTACAATAGTTTCAAGATGCTGGAATGTAGATATAGCTCTTGTAAAAAACAGTTTAGACAGATTGATTCATTTAGCTACCCAGCAGGATCTGAGTACTTTTTCCTAAATTTAAATTCCAAGGAAAAGTCTAATATACACCCTTATCCACGCACACGAATACAACTATGCAACACACAAAAACATAAAAAGAGCGTTGGAGCAAGTTTCAGACCAGGTAAGAGGTACTTTCTTATGTATAAATGAGGTTTTAATGAAATATTTTAAAGTACGTTTACCTTGGTCCGTTTTCTCCTTGGATGAGATATGTTAAATAGACATTTATATAGATGGGTTCCTATGGAAACCTTATTTTTCAGTAATCACACCCTCCAAATTCTAGTGGAAATTAAGAGGTCGTTTTCTTTGTATGTTAGGGGTGGGTGTTTGTATTTTGCTTTCCTTGTGTGATTGCAGCTGATACAGTCAGGAAATTCTTTTGTCATGTGTTTTCAAGCTGCATGGGAACTCCATTTCACTGCTGAATAGGTAGGTAGAGCTGTAAATTATATGTGTCGTGGACGTGTTAATAACAAGTTATTCTTTTCTTATAGCTTTTCCGAGAAATCATTCTGAAGGAGAGGCAGCAGGAAGTATGTCTCGTTGCTCTTAGAGCACATAGAGGGTGACTGATACCCAGAATAAAATGAAAATGTTTAATTTTTATACTCTTGCCTCAGTTTGAAATGCAGACGGAAGTTGAAATTTTATTTATGGCTTGAAGGATAGCAGGGCCGAACAACAAATCACAGAGAGAGATGGAAGCCCCAAGAGCAAATTTCATGCTAAAAATTTCATCATTTTGTCACATAGCAGTTGTAAAAAGAAGAGAGAGAAACCTTGACTACTGTGTGTGCAATAGTTAAATTCAAAAGATAGCTGACATTTTGATGTGTTGTTATGATAAGCCAAAGAGCATATACAAAGACCAGGACTCTTCTGTGTCAAAGTGCAGGACAGAAAAGTTGACTGTTCTGGGCACTTTGTTTCAGCAAAGACACATTGACCTGGTGCAGAGGTTTTCTCTAACCTGGAACTCCTCAAATGGGCCATATGAGGACTCAAGGTTTTCACAGAAAGACGGGGAGGGGTCAGGCAGAGTGCGAAGGATATTGAATTAGTGTACTGAGTGGTGTGGAGGTTAGAGGGCAAGTGGCCTCTGGGTTTCTCACGGTCACCCAATAGCATTAACACTGTGAAATGAGCTCATTTTAGAGTAGCTAGACTCCAGGAAAATAACGAAGTAGGGCTTTTGTGCTGAGCATTCCATTTCAATACCTCCACTCTGCCTTCATCCTTCCTCTAATCTCCGAATATACTCTGCACCTCTGCCCATCATTCACAAACACAGAAAAAAGCAAAAACAAAAACTAAAACAGACAGACCTGAACCACTATTTCCGTGTGTACTTCTGATCTCACCAATCCTGGTAGTCGATTATCTGTTGCACTCTTTTCCTAAAATGTTTCTTGATATTAGTTAGATGTGTGACCCGTTTCTTAGGGTGGCTGCATTACTCAAGATTTGATGTCAAATAAAGAAACAGCAGGCGCCAGAGAAGATGGTCTGGATTGGGAGCGGGTTTTTCAAATACAATTATGTACATAATCATTTTCTTTAAAACAATGGGAATGGTTACATATTCAAAGACTAAACGAGATGAAGAAGATTCAGGTAAATAAAACATGGCTTCTCATTAATTACATGTAGGATTAAATTTCTTAAAGTGTATTTGGATCATGTATTCTTTAGAATTTAAAATCATTTGAATAATTTGCAAGGACATCTAATGATTCGAAGTAAATTAAGAATATTAAGTAAAACATAAAATGTTCATTATTATGTCCCTCATATAATAAATTGAGAGTTAGTGGAGTATTATAATAAGAATGCGGCTACTGGACTTAGACAACCTGAACTTTATAACAGTTTTACCTTTTACTTGCTGGGTGATCATGAGCAAGTCACTTAGCCTCTCTCAACATTGCTTTCTTTGATTATAAAATAGAAATAGTTGTCATGGGATCCTAATGAGGTGGTAAAGTAGAAGCCATATAAATATGGGAGGCATGATTCAGTGTTAGATATCATTAATACCAAGTAGTTCCTAATCTTTGTAGAAAAGAAACATTGATTGAAATTAATTAAAAATCTATTAGCCATGGTATATGTAGCGGAAAGCAATATGAACAGGGAGTAACAAAGGAGGCTTTTAAAAAATATGAACAATTATGTAAATAGCTTGAATTTATTGATTTAATGCTACTTATTTTTAGCTTGAGTGAATTTGTTAGACATATAGTGTTATATTATTACATCTTGGCTAGTTGGATTGGTTTAATTTTCCATGTAATTTTTAAGGCAGTGTTAAACAGCCAGTAGTTATCACATGAGACATTAGAGTATCAGAATTACTTTATGCTTAAGAGTTATCATTTTGGGCAATGATTTTAGGGAAAAGTACAATAATGAAAGAATTCTTAAATTTATATTTTTCCATTGCATTGGAAGAGATTTAGAGAAAAAATGTCAACAACCTTAATGAATTTAGTTTTATTTCGAAGATTTACACATGTAACTTCCATTCCTAAAACGATAATAATGAGAGAACAGTAGATTGCCACGTCACTGAAGTAGAGTGTTAAAGCAGCATAAAACACCCTTTGCTGGGAACAGAAAAGACACACATCATTTGTAATACTAGTGCTCAAAATTTTGTTGACCAGAATCCACAGAAACTAGCGACTGAATTTCATTGATGAATTACATGATTTTTTGATAAAACTTGTGGAAATCCCTGGGCTCCTAGGCAGCATATATAGCCTATGAGAAATAAGCAGAAATACAAATAAACTATTTCTGTGGCTATTTATGGAAGGAGTCTTTAGGAAAGCCCATGAAAGTCTGTAATTCATAGCGGAACCCTGAGCAGAGGCACAAGGGAACTGCTCCATTGTTTCCTTTCTGCAGAGGAACGTCTAATCGTGTACAATGGCATGTGGTGAGCTTCCCACAGAAGAAAGTAAAAGGGACACTCCTGCAACTCACAGTCAGAGTGCTGGGAACTCAAGGGCCATTAGCACTCCCTGGTTTAAACTTCTTGCTTTTGGTCAATAAAGCAAATAGTCTAAAGTAGTTTATCTGAGTTCCATGGATTTTTATTGTCCCAAGCAAATGTGGTGAGGGTAATCATCATTGTGTGAGTATTTGTTATTTTCCAGAAGATTATCCATTCTACACCATAAAGGTCATTTGGGTATTATATCTACTTCACAGATGAGAAAATTGAATTTTAATAAGAATAAGGAAATTTCATAAAACTCACTTGCTGATAATTTGCAGTATTTGGACTTCGGATGATCTGATCTTTGTACTATGTCACACTCAGTCCTCAGAGCTATAATCATTACAAACAAATTCACCTTACTTTTAGAACACTGGCTCCTTTTTTTAAAAAAAATATGATTTTCTACATTTCAAAGTGTCGAATATGTTTAGACAAGGTGAAAAAACATTCACGAAGGAACACAGGGAGAAAAGACTTCTGTACAGATAAAGGAAAATCAGTACCAGAATCAGCAAATTGGGTGGTAGATGAATGTGGCAGAGTGAGAGGTGGCTAGTGAATTTACTACTTTTCAGGGTGGGCAAATGTCTCAGAGACTAGAAAATCAAGCTGTACCTTTGTTGAAAAATGAGACTGCAACAAATCCTAAAGATTCAAGAAGAAGATAGGGAGATGACTATCACTCTTAATAATTAATGGTGCTTGATGTCTATCAGCTGAGAACTCCAGAAAACAAAGCAAAACAAAATTGATACACACACTAGAAACTGAGCTGTTTTCTAGGGGCCTAAACCTAAACCAGGAATAAGCTCCGCTTTAACTCATTAAAACACAAAATCAATTAACTCTAGCTGGGAATGCAGGAACAAAAAAAAATTTGTTTCTAATTTGTGTTGCACAGGAAATTTTTACAAGAATGGAAGAGAAGACTTTGCAAATAATCTTAGGCACTATCACAAGCTAAATCTTTGGTCTTGGAGAGTCTTGGGAAAGAAACTAGGTAGGCTCCATTCAACCCACATTTTCCAGACTTTTTAGCCACTGACCACCTTTTCAGAGTCATGCATATTTTATTAATGTGTGAAACAAAGTGTTTCAAGGTTTGGTTTGGAAATACCTCATAGTAATTAGCCTATCAGGTGATTTGATATTTATAAAAAAAGAAAGAAATACTTGTTTAGGTGTATATGACAACTTTAAAATAGAAGATTAATCATCATATTTTTAAAAATCCATTATTTTCTTACAATCTTACACATGCAACAAATACTAAGTAAGTCAATTCATCTAGGCACATATTCAGTTTTCAGGGAATAGTTGGTTTTGACTAAAGTATTTTCATATAATTTGCTTCTAGCTCAAGCTTTCTGTGTTCACATCTTATTTTTACAGTTTTTTGTACTTTAGCCCTAATTCTTAAGACATGAATTAATGGATTAAGATGATTTATAAAAGTAGTCATAAACATCGTAAGGTGAATGTATCATCTCAAAATAATCTGGTGAAAATAGAACATAAATTTGTATATTCACAGAAAAATACTTAATCAAAGGTAATATACACACACATCCAAAAAAGAAAACTTCAGGTAAAAAATACAATGGAATAGATGACTGTGTAATAATTTAATTTTGAAGAATATGCAATCTATTTACTTACATAACTTTGTCAAATATAAACAGAAAGCCATATTTTATGTCATTTTCAGAGAACTGGTAAATTAACCAACCAATCCAGTCATTCCAAGTTTTTCCTTAACAAGTATAAAGTTGTACTTTCCACAGGAAATTTTTGAATCTTGTTATTAATTCAGTGAAATGCAAAAAATACTTTTTATTTTCCTAAAGAAGTCCTGATATTGTGAAAAAGATTATAAAGTAATATATTTAATGCAGAAGACCAATAAAAATTATCTTCAAATTATGATTTTAAAATCAAATAATACTGTGAAATGTTGCCAAATATCAAGGGTATATGATTTAGAAAAGCAATTAGTATCATGTGCTTACAATATTTAGCAGTTTTAAATTGGACATTCTTAGCAAAGATGGTGTGAGTGTATAAAAGTACTCAAAGCCTTCACATTTTAGTTATCCTTATTGTCACAGAAGAGAGTTTTAAAAAGTATTGTTAGTGATTATTAGCAGAGCTGCACCAGAGTAGAATAGATATTCAGAGATTAGTATGACAGAGTATGAGCCATTATTACAGGAAGGAATAGTTACTGGATGGATCAAAAAGATTGCCTAGAATACCAGGATTAAAATGTTTTATTCTCACTACACATTTGATTAGAAAAAACTCCTCATTCAATCAAGTGAAATATCATCAGTCTTTACATTTCTGTTCAATGTGCTTTGAGAACACACAAAACTTGTAAGACTGGGTTTTCACTGAGCTGTTTTGGCTATCATTGGAAAATAGAAACTTTTCCTAGTTTTTGAAATTAAAATGATATAAAATATTTCTTCTAGGTATTCATTATGCCAATAATTTCAGTGACTTTTTCAAATGATGAATATTCATGATATATTTGGGTTTTGAAAAGGCTAAATTTACTGCATAAAAACTAAGCTAACAGGACTTCACTTTGTTGATTAAAGTATATCAGGATTTAAAAAGACTTAATTGTGGAGCAAATAGCTCATACTGTGAGTTTGATTCTTACCAATACATATGATTTTATTCACTCAAAAAAAAGTGTTGATAATTATGGTTTATTTTTTACTGATATTTATTTGCTGCTTTACTTTCTAGGGCCAAATGTAATATGGTGAATGGAAAGTCTATTTCTTATAAGCTTCTAAATTAAAACTTTTTTTCGGACGGGAGGATGCTGGGGATCAAACCTAGGGCCTTGCACTTGCTAGGCAAATGCTCTACCACTTGAGCTAAATCCTCAACCCTTGAATGAAAACATTTTAGAGTGATGTGGTTATCAAAGTATATTCTGAAGGAGCACTGAAAATAGTCTTTGATGTGAAATTTTCTTCATAATTTTTGGATTAATGTTTAACATTTTAGGCAGAACTATCTAAGTTTGCTGCCATTTTGGGTGATCTTTAGGACTAAGAAAATAAATCAACACAGATGTATACATAATTTACAGTTAACTTTATTTAGTGCTAGCATTATTCAGAGATATTGGTGAAATATAAGAAATAATACTATACCTATCATAGACAGGAATTAATGAAAATACTTATTTTAATGTATGTTTTATTTTTATAACTTAAAATCATGACAATTATTATTTGCCCAAAATTAGTGGTATGGATTTGTACTGAATAACTAGTAAATATTTTATAGATAAAATTTGTAGGTAAATGGATGTACCTTGAGAACATACTCTTAAGTGAAATAAATCAGACACTTATCAGTACATATTGAATTGTTTCTCTGATATGAGAAACCATAAGTGTAAATAAGGACAAAGGAGTATAATAGATATTACTTAAAAAAAAAGAGATAGTATTCAAAAAAGAGAAGAACTAGATAGGGGAAAGGGAGATAAAGAAGGAACATTAAAAGAAAAGTAAGATGAAAGGGAAAAAGTGGAAAAATGTAAATAAACTTGTTGCAAATAAGGAGGGTGGGAGAATGGAAGGGAGGGGAGGGGAAGAGGGGGGAAAACCAAGATACATCATGTACCGGGACAAAATAACCATGTTGATTATGGTCATTATGTATACAATGTACCAATACATGTTCTCGGTAAAATAAAAAATAAAAAATACATATTTAAAAGTTAGATAAGAAGCAGTTGGAGAAGATAAAACAAAAGAAGAAAATTAGCAAGGAGTGATGCCATAGCACTCACAGGAAGAGAGTGCAGAAGGTGGGCAGTTAACTGTGGGAATCTGCTGAGGAGTCAAGAAAAAAAAAGAAGGGAAATTCCACGTAGGTTTTAATGCATAGAAGTATTGTTCAGATTCCCAAGTCAGCGGAGTCCTTATAACAACGCATTGGGTGTGGATTCTAAATGGGAAGCCTGCATAAAAATTCAAATTTAGACTCTGGATTCTGGCGGAAGCTGTCAATGTAATCTCAGTACAGGTAGGTTTAGATGAATCTGGGTTATCACCTGACTCTCTGCACAGTGGTGGCGAACGTGCAGCAGACGTCCCACAGCGGGCTATTTGTATCATGGGAAGCTATGAAAGTTTCACCATCACGGCTCTGGGATCTTTCTCTGAAGCATGTTTGCAGGAATAAAGACCAGCAGAGTCTTCATTTTTGTGGAATTCCCAACATCCATGTTGTAGGTCCACCATCACAAAGTCCAAAGAGGGCTGGTCGCCCTTCGTTCTCCTCCTTTTTCTTTCTTTCTGCACGCAGCATCCTCCTGACAGTCATTTTCTCTCATAGAAAGGTTTGCGCATGTGTGTTCGGGTGTGGGCGGAGTTCAGGAGACTACTGGATATTCTTAGTGTTAGAATATGGAATTAAGAAAAATAGTATCCAAGTTATTCTGTGGGAGGTGTAATGATCAATAATTTAGAAGAAAATTTTGAGTCATTGTTCATGTGCTTTGTGACTTGATATGCAAAGTGTTTTATTCTTTTTTTTTATTATTAAAAACAAGCACACCAAGCTCAGATTTTGTAAAGATATTTATTTTTGGAAAAAAATTGCTAAAATCCCATTTTTGCAAAAATATTATGTGGAAAAGATCTTAGTCACTGAAAAGATTTTCTCTTTTTGAACATCTTACTAGATATGTAAATAAGGACTTATTTAATATAGTTGTAGTCAGGGCTCTCACTGACTGACAGGCTGTATGTATGCATGGATGGATGGACAGACAAAAGAGAGATTTTTTTTTTAAATGGTAATTCATTTAGGTAGTTTTGGAGTCTGGAAAACCCAAGAGCAAAGTGACTGTAGATTCAGTATCCGCTCGAGATTCCCTTTCTGCTTCATAATGGCACCTCTTGCTGCTTTCTCACATGATAGAAAGGCAAAAAAAGTTTGCTAGATCTCTTCAATGCCCTTTCTAAAGGCACAAATTCCCTTTTTCACCTCTAAAAGATCCTATCTCTCGGAAGGATTACCTTGGGGATTAAGAGCAATGTGAATTTTAGAGGGACACAATACATGGAATTATATTACATTTTCTTAAATTAGTGTTACAAAAGAGAGTAGTGGGAAAAGGAGCCATTCTAATTTAGCAAAAGGTTTTCTCATTCTATAAATTGACTTCTGAATTAGTTCTTGGGACCTCATCCTACTAAAACGCTTTTGCACAGCAAAAGAAATCACTAATAGAGCAGGACAAAAATCCACAAACTGGAAAAAGATCTTTGCCAGCTGTCCCTCAGACAAGGGTCTACCATCTAGAATATATAAATAACTCAAAAAAATCAAAACCCCCAAACTTAAAGACCCAATCCAAAAATGGGCATCTGAAATGAATAAACACTTCTCAGATGAAGAAATAAAAATGGCAAGTAAACATAAGAAGAAGTGTTCAACACCACTGGTCATTCGAGAGATGCAAATCAAAACAGGGCTAAGATTTCATGTCACTCCAGAAAGAACAGCTATTATCAAGAAATCAACCAACAACAAGTGCTGGTGGGGCTGTGGGGGGAAAAAGGAACCCTTCTCTACTGTTGGGAATGTAGACTAGTCCAATCAGTGTGGAAATCAGTGTGGAGACTCCTCAAAAAACTAAATCTAGAGGTTCCATTTGATCCAGCTATTCCTCTGCTTGGTATCTGCCCAGAAGAATTGAAAACCTCATACCATAGAGATACATGCACAATCATGTTCATAGCAGCACAATTTTTCATAGCTAAGTCTTGGAAACAACCCAAATGCCCAACAACTAAGGAATGGCTAAAGAAGATGGTGGTTTTTCTACACAATGGAGTACTACTCTGCCTTAAAAAGGATAAATTAGAGTCATTTGTAGGTAAATGGAGGCACCTTGAGAACATACTCTTACATGAAATAAATCAGTCACTCATGAGTACACATCAAATTGTTCCTCTGATGTAAGAAACCTTAAGTGTACATAAAGACAAAGAGGCATAATAGATATTAGGTAAAAGAAAGATAATATTCAAAAGAGAGGAGAACTAGAAGGGGAAAAGGAGGAAGGGGAAAGGGAAAGAAAGAGAAAAGGGAAAAAATGGAAAAATGTAAATAAACCTGCTGCAAATCAGGAAAGGGGGGATGGAAGGGGGGGAAGGGGCGGGAGACCAGGATACATCATGTACTAGTACAAAATAACCATGATAAATGTGATCATTATGTATACAATGTACCAATACATGTTCTTGGTAAAAAAAAAAAATAAAAAGAATATATCCTACAGAAAAACAAAAAAAAAAAGAAAAAAAGAAATTGACTTCCTTATCAACTCTTTTTAAAACACAACTTACACCATTTAAGCAGTGTTACCTGGATATTGGGAGTACAGAATTGTTTAACTCGTCTAGATTTATAATTACCAATTCTGGTTTATATAGCACCAAACTTTATGAACTTTTCTTGAATCGTTTTGTTATTTTACCTAAGATTTTGAAAATTTTATCTTTCACATAATGGATATGATATTGCTTTAAGTCATCTGTGTTTCTATCTCCTAAATTTATAAAAATATACTAAGAATTCTTGTTTTAAAACAAAAATTGCTTTTGGTTAAATTTAAATAGAAAATATATTTTGGGGAAGAGTTCATTTATGGTTTCCTTCATTAAACAAATGTGTGGAGCATCTACCAGGTGCTTCGATCCATTCTGGGCTCTGGAGAAGGAGCCCACAGTCCAGGCTGAGGGACCATGTGTTTGTACTAGACAAGACAGATACAAAGAAATATATGTCAAATGGTGAAAGTTGACATGAAGAAAGAGAATAACTTCAAGTTTGGCCTTGGCCAAAAGATTCAACAAATTTACTAGATTTACATATTATCAGAATCAACACTTTATTTTTAAAGTCTAAGTTTATATTTACTGTGTCTGCAGTTTATACACTTTCATATCATTGGTTGACTAAGATTGTCTATGCCACAGGTGCAAGTGGTGTAACTTCTCTCGTGGGGGAAGTTTTATTTCAATGTAAATTCTTATTTTAGGTTAAAGTTTATTTCTTTTGATGAAGTTCATATCTTCTTTTTCTGGTGCTGACTTTTTCTGGTGCTGACGAAAGAATCCAGGACTTTGCATGTTAGGTAAGCACTCTGCCATGGACTACTTCCTCAGAATTTTTTTTTTCCTTCAGTTTTATTTTGAGATAGCATCTTGCTAAGTTGCCCACACTGGCCTGCAACTTGTAATCCTCCTTCTTCACCTTCCCCAGTAGCTGGGATTTTCCACCATGCCTGGCCTGTATCTTTTAAAAATGTAAGTTATCTTCATTTTAAATGCAGAAGAGATAGGAATTATCTTTTCCAAAGTTAGCCTACCTACTATATTTGGAGAAATATTTCCAGTTATTCAAAACTATTGGCGCTGGGTAGATGCATAAAGGCTTGTCTGTCAAAGTTGTTCACAAGTTCTGTAGCATTGTTAGTAGATACACGCATGGTCCCCTTCAACTTCGCAATATTGAGATGTTGGTACCCATTACTATGGCGAATTTTCTGTTTTTCATAATCTGATGCTTGATCCTGTGGATCCAGAAATCTGATTTTGCCCAATGACAAATTAGGGGACAGAGTTTTTAATCCCCAAACATTAAGACTACTTATTAATTCACTATGAAATTTACTACACAGCAACAAGATTTTGAAGTATATCGTCCTCATAGTTTCCTTCCCTGGAGGCACATCAGCATAATCAGCAGCTAATGTCTGTGCGTGGATTCCGATGAAGGACTTTGTCTATGTAATAGCTTGAGGATAATAGGCTACCGCATGTGGGTTGCAATTGGGATTGTCTTATAACTTGCTGCTTTTCTTTTCTTCTTCTTCTTCTTTTTTAGAGCAAGGGTTTAAGAATGGTCACTGTCAACATATGCCATGATCAACTCTCTCAAATGGAGAACAGTTTTTGTTTTCCTTTGGATATCAAATCAGGTGATTATTCTATCCCACTATTCTGTCTCATTTGATGAATTCGTGTATGGATTTGTTTTGATCTTTTTGCTACAATATATGTTAAACAATAAGATTTATTATAAAAGGTATCTTCATTCTTTTTCCAAGCTAAATGAATGAAATTCCAAAGTAACCTGTGGTTAGGAGTTTAAATTGCCAGGGTTTGGGGACATAGCTCAACAGAAGAGTCCTAAACTGACACGTATGAGGCCCTGGTTTGGATCTTTGGTGTGTATACACACACAGAGTCTTCCTTTTTCCTCAAAGGTGGACTTATTTTGTGCATTCAACTTTAGTAGTGCACTAAAAGGAAAATTTTTATCTGCATAAGTGTACAAGTTATGGAATTTTGTGTAATGGAATATTTTGTCAGAGGAATTAAATTGAAATTTGTGTCAGCATGTGCAGTTTCTGGAGCCGTTGTGCAGAAGAGAAATAAATAACCAAGTGAGCAGAGTGGCGCTTGGCAAAGCGAGAATGCTGAAGAAGCAGAGCCATCTCAACAGGGCCATCAAGCTGCCCAGAACATCTTGATCTTTTGCTTGGATAACTGAATTTGATTTTCTGGGCCTCGGCTATTTGCTGCCTTCTGTGCTGATACTTTATTGGTAAGCCATGTTCTTAATACTCAGTTTAAAGGTAATTTTTTGGTCAAAGTGTTTGTCAGAACAGCACCTGATACTACAAAATGCAGACACGGCCTCGAAGTAAACCTATCGCAAACTGCAGAGCTGTTTTACCATTGCGACATTCTAGGGGAAAGGTGAGTTCTAAAAAATTTCCACCTGTGAGATAAAGCGGAGGGCTCAGGGTAGCAAAATCTGCCCTGTTGGCTTCACTTGGTTTATGTGGAAACATTCATATCAATGCTGAAATGACTATTTGGAGAAACAGGTTGTGTGTGTGTGTGTGTGTGTGTGTGTGTAGGTGAAATGGTAGACTCATGAAAATAAAATAAATAAGAAGGGAAAGAGTTTAAATATTTTTTCTTTGATAAATACCTGCTTGTTTTTGGGAATAATCTAACACGTGTTCCATTCAAATGCTAGAGAGACTGAGGTTGTGTGATTTGTGTTTATGAAATGAGATTTGTGCGTGGAAGCTCTGCACTATGAAAATAGTCTATACCGTTCTTTGATCAAAATAGTCCTGTATTCATTCTGAATCTCAGTTTTCCTGCCTTCGCTCGTTGAACTTCCTAGACGAAGTCTTCAGGAACAGGTAACACATTCTATCTAATTCACGGCTGCTGTCCCTTGGGCCATCTTCTATCGAACAGGTCTTCTGTGAATCTGAGGGCGAGCTCCGAGTTCTGCCACACACACACACAGCTCTCTCCACACCTTCCAGCACAGAGATTGCAAGTTCCACAGTCAAACTGTTCAAGCCCAATTTAGTGTGGGAGATAAGAGGACAGAACGCCCGAGAGAAACATCTGGAAGCAGAGATGAACACCACTTGTTTGGGTAGGTTCAACTTCACAAGGAGCAGAGATTGGAAGAGGTCAGTGGGACAAGCTCAGAAATTAAAGAATATGTTGGAAACGATAGAGATGCCCTATCATTCTTGTTCTTCAGATGGGAAGAACTGTGATGAATGAAGTAAAGAAACTGGATCTGTGAGATGATGGAGCCAATGAGTGTAATGAGAAAGTAAAGGAGAAAGAAACTTGTAAACATCGAAAAAAAGAAGAAACGTGGCTCCCTCAAAGCTTAGCAGAGTAGACGGTGGGATTTGGAACAATAAAATCACAGGCAAACTGAGAAGGTGAGGAAAATTCTCCCATCAGAAGCTGCCAGGCCCTCCTTAGAGAGTCGGGGAGCCGTGGAAATGTGCCTTACCATTGACCAGGGAGGTGACCGCTCAGTCATTGTGGCCTCACTGGGAGGACACCATTATCACAGGCAGACAGGTACAGTGCCATGTAACAGGGAGCAGGGAGATTCTGGAAGAGCAAAGGAGGGTGTAGTTCTAGGATGCAGAACCCATATGGATCCCTCTAATACAAGTTTGGCTCTTTTATGCTCATGTATGATGCTCACTTGGGGCCTACCTAGAAGTCTACTGAACCAAATCGATAGGGTTCACTTAGACACAACATTTTGAATTTGATAGTAAGGTAACTCTCATTTGTTCCCAGACACTTTATGATAGTTTTAAAAAATTATTTATACCAAAATTAAGGCAAATTCTTCCCTAAAAGTTGGTTGACCTATCTGTTGAATCAAATTTTCATGAACAGAAATTCAATGACTATTCTATAACTATATACTGTCCCAACGTTTAGCTAAATTTTACTTTACCTTCTGTTATTACTCAGTAAACTAAGGTAAGATTACAAATTCTTTTTAAAAATAAATTAACAGTTGCAGCTCCTGAAGCAAAACAAATTAATTTTTCTGAAAACAGTCTGTTTCTGTGAGGAAGGGGAAACAGTCTATATGGCAACACGGAGTTTTTTAATGACTTGGCCAGGGAGTTCTATATACTTTTTGATCTTCACTGGTCAATGATTCTCTGGGACACTGCTTAGCCTTTCCAATGCAAGCTCCCTGATCACTCTTATAGTCTAGGGTCTGCACTCACCCCATGCTGGCTGCTGATGGTGGTGATGTTATGGTAGTCAGGGAGCCATGTACAGCCGACCAGCCAGCCTGCTTCCCCCACATCCCACCCCAAGCATATGAGCCTCCTAAAACACACTCCATCTCTTCAGCACAATGACCTGCTTCCCGTTGGAGTATGGTTTCTTGGTCCATCTATTATCTGTCTTTTTTGTTTTCGAGGATTCCTAATATTTCTGGGTCCCTTTAGACACTTCTTGTTTTGGCAGTCTGTTACAAATTTAATTTACACACAGCATGGCATCACTTCTGGGAACTTTGCTTACATGTACTCAATTCATTATTTTACTCCTGACTTGCAAATAAGACACATTTTGTTTCTCTGGATAAAAATCATCTTTTGATAAAATGGGCTTATGTTTCTAATAAGGTCTAAGTGCTCCTGTATACACATGCTGTTGTCCTATTTTATTTTTTTACTTATTTTGCATCCTTCTCAAGTCAAGTCTGCTCGGAAGAAGAATTATCCACATTAGCTGTACTTGTCCAAGGAAGAGGAGGTCCAGTTAAGAAATAGAACTGAAAGAGGGACCAGATGGCCATTTATCTTCTGAGTCACTAGCATTCTGTTCATTTCTCCATTTCTTGAATTTTGTCGAGTACACGTGAGGCAGAATTGGCATGTCATTAGTAAACAGCCACAGAAGTAGAGATGCCATTTCCATTTTGGGTCAGCACAGGAGCATGTTCTAGTTTAGCAGTCAGCCTGGCTAGAGTTACTTAGTATGGTGTTTTGTTCCAAATTGACTTACTCATCTTTTATTAAAAAGATCCTTTCGAATAGAAAACTTACATTATTGGATGAAGGCAGAAATCATCCTATTTATTCTGTTTTTCTCTTTTTTTCCTTTTTTACCTCTTTTTTTGGGTACTTATCAACAGACCCAGTTTGCCGAGGATTGTATATTCTGTGTTCCAGGGAACTCCTCATTGTGTCCAGAGGTCATTTGCCTCTTAGGTTTATCTGAGGGTCAGCTATTTGTTTTCAGTTTTTCACCAGATCTATAAAATTTTTTTTTACATAATTCAACTCCTTAATATATTAAGGACAAGAGTATACGTTTCAGGTATGTGCTTTTCTATATGATTATCTTTTACCATTTATTAGCTTTAATTGTGTATTTGAAAACTTAGAGAGAAATTCTATCAAAGAATTAATATGTGAAAGGATTTCATCCTCGATGACATTTACAGAGAAACAAATGTTGTAGTATTGGAATATGGGAGAAGGACCTTAATAATAATACCCGTTGGGTGTGTCCTTTTGGCAAGAACTTGCTTCAGGATTTAAAAATAGCAGCATAAGAAAATATATCTGTGCCTTAATGAGATAATATTCTATGGAGAAGAGGTGAGAGTTAAGTACAGACAAAATGAGATAGTAATGAGGTTACTAATAATGTACAACAAAGAAATGAATTAATTGAAAAGTAAATATCTAACGTCACTATGTTGAGGGCAATTTTTGTTTTAGTTCAGTTTCTAGTTTATTTATTACCCTGTGTCAGAATTTGTTAACCGTGTGACAGACATTGTGTATTATTAACATCTTTTTTTGGGAGGAATCAAAAGTTCCTTTAGTAAACTACAAAAGCTTTCATAATTTAGAAAATCTACATTGAATTGGTAACACGTTTTTTGATTTCTCAGTTTTCAAGTATTTGTTCCAACCTTCACATGGCAATTTTAAAACCTTTTTTGCTGTCCTAGTGGTGCAGTGGATTGAACCCAGGGCCTCGTGCTAAGGGCTGTACCACTGAGCATGTTTCCATTTCTTAAACCTTCTTTAACCATCCAGTCTATCAAAACTACCTCTCTTATCCTTATGATAATAACTAATATTGTTTGGTGCTTGTATGCACAATGTGTTACAAACTTTATACTTCTTACTTCACCTTCAATTGGCCCTTCCTGCCTTGTGGTGTGACACGTGAGTATTCAACACCCGCCTGACGATAAACAAACCTGTGACTGCCGATGACTCACAAAGTCCAATGTAAGTTTCAAATCATTTCTCATTCATTTTTACCATTTCATCTGTGTTCCTGTTAGCACAAGAAATCTAATAAATCTTCCTGACTAGCCTTGGCAGGCCTTGAAAATCACATCAAAGAGCTGGCTTGGGAGATACCTAGTTCCAGGGTCTTGGGGCTATAGAGAGAGGATTGAAAAGGATATCTTGCCCCATTTCTAGCATTTTTGCTCCCTCTCAAAATTTCTCTGAGTCTCATCTCAGGAGATTTGGCCTCTTAACTAATAATTGACTGGTTCTTCTATATTAAACAACCCGTCTCGATGGTTCAGTTAACAGTCACCACAATCAGCTCGTAATACACCTTTGACTGATAATCTGCAAGTTCAGTCTGAGTGGTCAAGCTGGGCGGACAGTTCATTCAGTCAGTGTGATATCATTTTGAGATGATGTTCACGTAGTCATCTTGGGCTTGTCATTACGCCTCCACTGTGATGCCAGTACACCTTGTCCATGGTGTACTGTAAAGTGAAAAATCATTAGATTCCTAAAGTAGGTTGGATTTACCATGAAAGTATCATTTTTCTCTTTAGATGTTCAGAGACCCAGCAGTAGAGATGGCTTATTTATAATAGCTTGCAAGTGCAGATCCTCACCAAATATTATCAAAATAGAACATTTCTTCCAGGCCATGTTTTACTATTCATCTGAAACTGCTAAACATACAAGACAGCATGTGAAGGGTATTTATGCAGCTGTAATTGTGATTATTGTCACTTTTTTCTCCAAATCCTGCTGAGCAATCAATCTTTCTAAAGAAACTGCCATCACCTCCTGCTTTTTGATCAACATGCTGCATAATTTGACGCCAAGTTACTGAAGTAGATGTACTGACTCAGTTCAATACATCACAGGGAAGACAGTCTTCTGTATTTAATGATGGAGCTTCCAGAAGCTAAAAGTCTGCAAATAAAGATGAAAGCGATGGCCTACTTTAGAAGTGAGAGGGTTTCTTTTTCAGGGCTAGGTAGTGATAGTTCACTTTCTGTCAAATCTAAACACATGTTATCATGATAAGAAATAAAAACAATCAGCACAATTAAATGCCACAGATAATGGAAAGAAAATAACCAGGCTCAGATGTATGTTTGCTTATGTGTTATGCTATCTGGATAATTTCTAATTTTTCCCAAACAGACGTAGTCAAAGAGTTAATAGTTAGTTTAAAAAATCACATTTCGTGGCTCTAAGACAGTTTTAAGACAAATTAAATCCGATTAGAAATTTGTGCAAAGCCTTCACATTTTCAACACAGATCGAAGGATGTAATTGCTCCACAAGCCACAGAAATAAAACATTAAACACACACAGACACACACAGAGCTCCCACTTTTCTGAACCCACATCTTCAGAAGTGGAGTCATTTGAATGGGCATGGTCCTTTCCCTCCCACCTCCTCCCTCTCTTCTTTCTTCCTTATTACCTTCCTTCCTCTCCCTCCCCTTTCCTTGTCTTTACATTTTTACTGGGAATTGGAGCCCTTCCTTTTATTTTTCATTCTGAGAGTTGCTAAATTACCCAGGTTTGGCTCCAACTTGCAATCCTCCCCCCTCAGCCTGTCAGAGTGCTGGGATGCATGTGCCACCATGCCTGGCAAGATGCTGCTATTTTGGAATGTCATACAATACTGAGGAAATTACTCTGTGGAAACTGTGGATAAAGTTTAGGAAAATATTTTATTAGGCTCTGAAGTTCTACAAACTTGGTGTTCATGAGCTTGGTATTCATTTAGAAGCAAGAACTCCAATTGTACTTCAACTACTATTTTATATGGTAGTCATATTGTACTAGTTGAAATGTCACAGAGACCAAATCATTCACTCGATCTACATTTATGTTTCCTTATCTGGAAAATGGGAGCCATAATAGCCCTAAGCATATCAGGTTATTGACAGGATTGAAGGAATTAAATTTAATAAAGGTATTGTACAGCAGAGGGTCAATTTGAAATAAAATTTAGTGATTGGTCTTGTTTCTGTGGTCTTGACCATCAGTTTAGAGAAGATCTTTCTATGATTTCCTGGCCCTTCAGGCCCTTCAGTACACAAAGAGTTCATTAGAAGAGCTATCTGAGCTGTTTAGATACATTATCTCATTTAATCTCAGATACTGTTACTGAGTTTGCAGGTAATATTGATACTTGGGTCATGAACTTATTTGGTTGGGTTAAAGTATTAAAGATGTCAAGGTTAAAGATTTAATTTCCCTTTGGACTGGTCACTATGAGGCTTCAATTAAAATTTATTAATCAGTCATCTATTGCTTAAAGTATTTCATTCTTCTATTGCTTAAGGTATTTCATTGCTTAAGGTAAGTCATTCATTGCTTAAGGTATTTTATTTTGTTCATTATCTTCGGTGAGCCCCATGACTCTCTTGTGAGTTAAGAGTGTGAAACTCTAGTAAGTCAAATAGTTAATAAACAGGGAAGCCAAAATTCAAACCTGGAATTTAATAATTTTCAAAAGTTCGTATCATTTGTAGGATGATGCCCAGACTCTGACCTCAGATTGAAATTACAAATTCTGCACACTGCTTTGCAAATGAAAATTGTTCAGCACAAAGTAACTTTGTGAGAAGACCTGAGTGGATATGTAGATGTTTAAATTTAAAATAATTTAAAGAGCCAATTGCGAATTCTAGACAAGAAAATGTCATCAATTTGCTCTTTGATTAACCTCCATTTTGACAGAAAAAAAATTCATCATTATGTTTGGTGGTAACAGCCCATATTAAAACTCTCAAAAAAATCTGAAAATAACTCAAAATGGAATAATCTAAATATTTAAATTTTGAAATTCTTAGTCACATTTTGAAAGAGATTTTAGTCAAGCTTGTGGTAATAATTTTAGTCAAGCTTGTGGTATAATATGCTTCTCATATTATAAATGTTCTCAGTTTTTTAGTGAAAATTAAACTCTTTTAAATTAGATACAAAAAGACAGACCTTTGGTGTGAATGAATAACATATCTAAAGGGGCATATACATACATATATTTATGTCACAAATTTAATTTTTTTCTTACATTTCCCCCCTCACTTAACAGTTAAAACTGAGTGTGGTGGAGCATGCCCATAATCCCAGCACTTGGGAGGCTGAGGTAGGGGACTGCTTTGAGTTGGAGGCCAGTCTGGATTACATAATCCCTGCAATTTCAGCTACTCAGGAGACTGAAACAGAAGGATTGCAAAAGGCTGGGGAGATAGTTCAGTGCTAGACTAGTGGCCCACTACATAGATGGTCTTGAGTTCAAGCCCCACTACTCCCCCACACACACATTAAAGGTCTTTCATTGTCTTCAGTGAACTCCCAAATTTTATAGATTACAATGTCCTCTGCTTTGGGGCTCTGTGTCTCTTTGATTGGGTATCACAAACCATATGGGGAGATTCAATCTATTGAAGGAGTTATCATGAAGTCTGAAAAGAAATTCAGCCAAGATTTAAGAATGTGTTTCATTAATGAGTATTTTACTTTACTGTGGCTGTATTCTGAAATACTGTCCAAGTATATTAGTCACCTTTCTGTTGCTGGGACAAAATACCTCACATGTACTACTAGCGGAGAAAAGCTTTAGTTTGGCTAATGATTTCAGAGGTTTTGGTCCATGGTCAGGCGGCTCCTAGGCAGTGACATCATGGCTGAATGGCAGGGCAGAAGAATGGCAGGGCAGAGGAATGGCAGGGCTTTGGTGGCAGGCAGCAAGCAGAGAGAAAGGAAAAGAGCCTGGAAGAAATTTACTCTGCAAAGGTGCCCCTGGGGACCTACCTCCAAGTAGGCGCTACCTCTCAACATTTCATTCAGCTAATGAGTCTACCAGCCAGGTCACTGCCTTTGTGATCCAGTTACTTGTGTGGGCTCACCCCTGAATGTGGCTGCATTGGGGATCAAGCCCTTGCTACGTGAGTGTCGGGGGGACACTTTCTGTTGAATTATAACACCAGTGTTACATTAACAAACAGGTATATAACCTCTCTTTGTTAGTAGATTCCAAGTGTGGTGTATGATAAAAGTATACTATCCTGAGCTAATATTACCCTTCTTGCCATCTAGTTAATCATGCTATTTTTTTAATTCTACCTTATTTCTTATGAAGCAAACTGTCAGAATTTTATGAGAGCCCTGCTTAGTTGGGGGTATATGTGGAAGTGGTAGTATGTGAATAATTTTCAAAAGCCAAGACATGTAGCAGTAGGGTGTCTGTTATACGGGAAAGTTTGAAATCTTGAAGGAAATAAGAAATGAAAATTATTTTAAAATCAGTTTTCCAGTTTTGTCTTTGATATTAAACTGATGAGGTAAATTGCTTTCAGAAGGTAAAGTGGAGATTTAAAGGTTATAATAATATAACTGCAAAAATAGTTCAGAGAGAGAAAGAGAGGGAGAGTTCATTTAAATATAGGGATGACTTATGGGAGACCTAATAGCTCTATTAATATTAATTCTGTCATTATCCTTCACTGCTTTCTAAATGGAAAGTCATCAGTCTATATCTTATTGCTAGAGATACTAAAATGTAAATAGCAATTGATAACCCTGTTCTAAACATATAGGTTACCTGTGATTTCTACTTTCAAAAATTCCAACCAGTCTAATGTTGAAAGAAAAATCTAGCTTGTTAGCTGTCCATTGCTGTGACAAAAACATGTGAGAAAACAATCTAAAAGGGGGAAATATTTACACTATTTGGCTCATGGTTTCAAAGGCTCCATTCTGTGGTTACTCACTGTCTGTGTTTTTGGACCAGTGGAGAGGCAGAACATCATGGCTGAGGGGCAGGATGGAGGGACCCTGTTCAGCTTATGGAGACTGGAAAGCAAGGAGAAAGAGGGAGGGGCCAGATCTCAACGACCCTTCAAGGGGACAGCCCAGTGACCTATCTTTTCTCCAGTAAGCCCCACCTTCTAAAAGTTCCACTATCTCTCCCTAATATGACAGGTTAGTGACCCATCCTCTAATTAAAGCGAGGGCTTTTGGGGGCCGATCCGGATCCAAACTATAACATGTAAGTTTGACAGAAGAGTCTGGAAGTAAAGGACTTACTTCCAAGTGTTGCTCTCCAGAGGTTTCTGATGCTTGGCCTTGAGGCATGTTTTGTTTTGTTTTGCTTGTTTTCAGTACTTGGGATTGAATCCAGGGCCTGAGCACTGAGGCACACACCCATAGTCCTTTTTATTTTTTTATTTTTATTTTTTATTTTCAAACAGGGTTTCAGTAAGGTGTCAAGTTGCCCAGACAGGATTTGAACTTGCAATCCTTTTTTCTTAGACTCCCACCATTCCTGGAGTCTTCAATTAGATTTCCTTTCTATGGTACTGAAGATGAATAAAGCGGTGCTCTACCACTGAGCTACTTCCCAGCCCCTTCTATTTTTCATTTTGAGACAGGGTCTCAGTAGGTCGCTTGTGAGCTCACTCAGACTTGTGAGCTTCCCGCTGCAATCTACCAGAGTGCCTGGACTACATGTATGTACTATTGTGCCAGCTTCAGGTAGTGTTTCAAGGGCTGAAGCTGCCTGGTCTCAAGTTCTGGTTTATCTCTCTGCCACCACCTGGGGGGAAACATGCTCTGTTGCCCTTCTGGAGGGACTCTTCAGAGCAGGAAGGCAGGCCAGACGGCAGCCAAAGGAACTGAATAACAGGGACAGAGGAGGTGGCACACAGTTTGAAAACCATTCCTTAGACCAACAGTTTTTTCTTTTTTTCAAAGTGGGTAAATGTCGAGATGAAGATTTTTGTCTGAAAACTATCGCATCAGAGATAGAGTTGTCTTTTAACTGCGCACATTGAAGTCTTCTTGAAGCAGTTGACATTTAATGAGGAAGAAAACAACATTTTGAAGGTTGTATTTTTTTTAATACTGTGACTGTCTTAGTGTTTAGAAGGTAATGTTTTTATGTGCAGTTTAAAATGTTTGCTATCAATTCCAGTCCCAAACAGATACATTTCATTAAATTCTCAAGACTTTGTTTTTCACCCCATTAGGTTCCATTATCAAAATTACCAGGCAATATCTTAAAGGCTTAAAAGTTATATCTCTAATAATTGCACAGGTCTTTTCCTTCTTTTAAAATGTAAAATGCTATTTTAAATGAATCATAGCATGAGTTTAGCTGCCAGTTTCAATACCCGCATCTGGGAATCAGCCCAAGATTACATACTTCCTGTCTGTAGGAGGTCGTATTCTCATTAGGAGCATCAACAGCAATGATCTGATGCAGTAATAAAAAGAGGCACCCCAAGTGAGTCCATATAATAACATATGGGAAAAGGGGTGTGGGTGTCTTGGGTCCTCAACATACGAAGTTAATTAACCTTCCAACTCGAATTTCTTCTCTTCTTTTTATAACTATGCCTGGCCTAAAGTCTAAATTAAAACAAAACAAAACAAAACAATAGATTTGAAATATGGGAAGTGGGGTGTGGTGCCATATGGCAGCCCAAACACAATTGTCCAAACACTTCAAAAACAAGCAGCACACGTTCCTCCTTCCACTCAGAAGCCATACGTGAGCTCCGCGCTTTAAGGAGCTCCCTTCAAGTTAATTCAAACAGACTCTGTCTTTGGGCCTCGTGTGTGTGTGTGTGTGTGTGTGTGTGTGTGTGTGTAAACAAAAGCCACGAAAAGTTTGAAAGGAAGTACAACAAGGTCGCTCCCGGGTCTGTTCTCAACATTACAAATGTAGAATGATTTTTGAAGTAAAAGGACTTTTTGAAGAAGAGAAAGATATATAATAAAAAGCATTGTCATTAACAAGAAGCAATCCTGTTTTTGGCACTGGAATGGAGTGGTTTAAAGAAAATTAAAGGGACATATTACTGTCCTAATGGTGTTTATCACTGGAGAAGGATGATTTTGGCTTTGACAGACATTTTTACAAAATCAAGAGAATAAACTGATATGCCGAGTGAAGAAAATGAACTATACAGAAAATGTTAGTAAAATGTGGTTGTAGGTTCCTGGTAAATCCTTGACTCCTAACCTTTTGAACCCAATCTTTCATTTTCTTCTTGCATGGCCTGTAATTGCACATATTTTCCTGCTGACTTCTATCACAACATTTCCTTTGACCTTTTTCTTTGAAGTTATCCATTTGACTTATTTAAAACATATATATTGCCTTAGGGTGAGGAAACTCTGTGCCATTTGTGGGATTATATGCACAATATATAGACTAAATACATAATTTAATTGAGAATTTAATATAAATCATAGCAAGGAAAATCCCAAGCAACATTTATTAGAATTCAGATCAAAAACCTATTTTAGAAGCCTAGAAATGAACCTGATAAAGCTGAGAGGAAGACAAATTTTAGAAGTTTAAAAATCTCTCTATCAGTTCTAGATTCAGGTTTGCTCAGTATGATTGATATTCAATTAAAAGACTATGTTGAGTGCAGTATTTGATGAGATCTTTAAAAGGTCATGTTAAACGAATGACTCATTAGTTCAATAAACATTTTTAAGTACTTAATACCTGTTAGGAAATCAGTTTGGTAAATATTTTAGGTGGTCTCACTACAGGGAAATTTGAATAGAACAAGAACACTGGTAATGTACATACTTACCAAATTATGTAATCAGTTTTTGGAAGTTTTATTATAACAATGTAGTATTTTAAAGTACTTGAATTTGATCACAGTGACAATCTCTAGTTATTTATATATTCCGTATATGTAGCACCACGCTAGTTACCAAAAAAATTGAATTGCTCTAACATTTATTGAAAGATCTAGCTTTTGGAAATCTCAGTTCTATGCAGGCTTGTGAGAGACTGAATTTTAAAATACATCCACATACTCACACACGATATAACATACAGACTTGGGTCCAAAATTTCATTCACATGTTGAAATATTATTAACTAAGCCAACTTTATTTAAAAATTAGGAGCAAAAAGGGCCTTGAAATATCTGCTGGTCTAGAATATCACTCACTCAATACTAATTTTCATTTTCAAATTTCTTGCCTTTGATAGCCTTCCAACAGTAACTTCCTTCGTCCTTCTACTTGCGAACTGTTCTGGCTTCTCCACAAGGCCTGACCCTGCGCTTGCTGGCGATAGGCAGCGAGACCATCTGCGATGTGGGAGAAGCAAGCAAGACTCGAGGTCACTGGCGTGCAGCCTTAGAGGCCAGGAGCAGACCTTTTTTCCCTTGTCTGTCTATTTTTAAATTGCTTGTTGAAAATCAAAATATGCAACTGTCAAAGTAGTTCAACAGCTAACTAATCGGTGCTTCATTTCAATTGATCTTAAAGTTCACGAAGAGTCACTTTTCTCCATGGCCGGGCCCCATTTACATGTCGGTACAAATCAGTATATCAGACAAGTGAATTGGAGCTGCAAAGGAAGAGCTGTGTACAGGCCATCTAAAAAGTCATCGGGACAGACTCACCCTTTGGTAAAATTCATCAGGTTGGAATAATGTCTCTTTTGCCTGAAGACAAGTGCTCAAGTGATGTCAGCCGTGAGAGGACACGAAAGCATCTTCTAGTTAAATAAATGGAGCAACAGATTTCAATGACAAAACAAAGTTGCTTTTTACAATTCCAATATGCTTTATTGATATGTGTACCTTCGTTTTCTTTCCTTAAGATTATTCACTGATATGACTTCTCAATTTTTAAAATTATTTATTTTATATGTGAGTGATATTTTGGAGAAATCAATATAAAACATAAACGGCCATATTGTGTGTCTAAGAAGGGCCTATACCGACCAAGTAACATGGCAAGCATTATTTCTCTGTCACAGACTAAAGGAACAACGTGTTGGAAAATAACATGATGAGTTGTAGATAATAATGTAGAAGTATTACCCAAATTGATAAAGTAGTCAAAAGCAGATGACATAGATGCTTTCTTCAAGTTTAATGTGTGATAATGTCATTTGTATCACTTGATTTTAGAATTTCTTACTTGAAAATGATTTTTATTGTCAATCTAGTCAAAAGAAGTATCAAGTACATTTCTCGGGCATTGGCCATGTGTTAAGAGTTTTAACAACAAAACGTATACTCACCATGGGAGGCCTCGTCTTCCTAAAGTTACGCTAATTTTTCTAGCCTTGTCTAAGTTATCGATGTCTTAGAATTTAAGGAACATTTATTTTGTTGTTTTTAATTACCTCACAAATGCATGAAAGTTAAAAGAGCATAAATATAAAGATGTTAGAAATGATACACAACAAAGGATGTAAATCTTGAAGACCCCTTTATTTTTCTACTTGCCAGTTGTTCCTCTGTGGCTTGTTGCTCTAATGCTGGGTTTTAAACTTTCACATCTTTGTCACTGATTTCTTGTAAACAGTTTAATATGTACCGAATTAGCCTGACCCTCAGAGTTGTACTTGTACATTCGCACAGGTGGTAGACCACGACCATTGTCTCCACACACCAGGAATTTTAGACTTACTATGAATTTACTTGGACTGCTTGGAGTATGTTTCCTGCTTCACTTTACCTCTTACAATCAACTTTCCTCAGTAGAGGAGAAAGAATACACCACTGGGGGAAAAGTGATAGTTTTGTCTTTTAACATAAGTATAAAATTTAACTAGTGACTTCCTTTATTAGAACTGCTCAGTGAGGTATAGGAGTAAGTAAAATGGTGAGGGATGTGAATAAATATATTGCATGATTTAATAAGTAATTAATGAGGCAGTCATTATTTTGGATAAAACTGCTGCCTTGCATTCTGGCCAATTGCTGTTTTGAGGTGGCCAAGTCGCCAAGTATTCTGTGTGTATCAAACACTTTCCTCTGAGACTGCCTTATTGTATTTGGGATCAACATACAGTATACTACACTAAACATGGCTTTTCAGGCTCTGTACAATCTGGTCCCTACTTTTCTGTGTTCATTTTGAGGCATTCACCCCTTCAATTAATTACCCTTTTTTGGATATACTGTTCTTAATTTAGTTAATAAAAAAGGCAAAGATCTTTTCCTCCTAAGAATTTTCACCCTTACTCCCTCTTCTCCCTACTTTTGTCTATTTATTTTGAAATTTCAGGTTAAATGTTACTTCCTCATTGAAAGGATCCCTGCAGAACCAGTTTAAACTAGATATGTCCTGTTATTGTGTTTTGTAGTGTGCAGCGCAGGGTTAATTCCACAGGCCCAAGGCGTTCAAATCCCGCACATGGCTAAGAAAGCGCTGGTTTTAGAACTACCTCCTGGAAGGTAACTTCTGAGCCCTTAGAACATGACCCCTGTTATAAGATTCCTCTATGCTTGACACCTTCTGTCACACAGCGTCATTTTATTAGGAAGCTCACGCTAACAGCATGACTTACGGTGAAAGCCTATTTTGGCTAAGGGAGCTACAGTCTGAGTAATGGAGGTCAGTAACAAAGGAGCCGAGTGCCTCTGTGTTCAGCCCCGCCTAAACCCTGGACGCCAGGCTCAGGTGAGTTTCCTGCTTGGCAACACTTCACACAGGTTGTTGCCATCGTTGCCGGCAGAAGTAACCGCACTCTCACTTTATTGGGAGGATGCCCGAAAGCTTGTACCTGCTCCCTCTTGGATTTGAGCTCTTCGCTGGTTTTAATCTGCATTTTTCCTCTGTAATAAGCCATATCTGTGAGTATAGCCACTTCTTTGAGTACTGTAAAACCTTCTAGTGAATCATTGGGCCTTGATTATTTCCTTCAAAATAATTATTTCCATATAAATATATATATATATATATTTTAACTTGTGTTGTTTTGCCTGACTGACCCCCATATGTTCCAGAGGAAATTAGTCAGTGAATTATTTTATTATCTACTGTATACCCAGTCCCTCATATAGCACAGTAAGCACTCAATAAATATTTGGGAAATTAAAAATTAAATGTACTGCGTAAAGTCAAAATCATATAAATGAGTATTATCTAGTGAAGCAAACTCATCCTAAAAAGCCCTACACTTGATGATTCCAACTAAATGATACTCTGGAAAAGGCAAAATTATAGAGAGAGTGAGAAGATTAGTAATTTTCAGGGATTGAGAGGAAGGAAGTAGCACGGAGGGTTCTTTTGGGCAGTAAAACCAGTCTCCACGACACTACTGCAATGGATAGAAACCACTATCCATTCATCCGGATCCATAGGACGCACAGTGCCAAGAGTCATGCCATGTAAGACACAGACTTTGAATGATTGCACGTCAGTGTAGACTCATCTGTTGTTCAACAGTTATAACAAATGTGCCTCTCAGGTGGGGACGCTGATAATGTGGAAGGCTGCATATGCGGGTACAGGAGGTATATGAAGATCTCTGTATTTTCTGCTCGACTTTCCTCCTGAATCTAACTTTTCTAAAATCTAAGCCTATTAAAAATTAAACGTACAGTATTTGGTAAAAAGTTCAAAACTCTAAAGAATTTTTTAAAAGATTTGATAATACTGCCTTTTTAGATTTTATGAAAAAAGTAAAATACAATTTCATAACAAAATAATAAGAGAATGATAGTTAATACACTGCATATCATTATCTTTAAAATAGTTACTCAGAGTATGAGACATAGACACAAAATAGTCTCTCTTACCAAAAAAAAAAAAAAAAAATCAAACAGGTAACTCATTGCCGTGAAATCTGATTTCAGTCTTTAATTATTATGATATATGTATGTATGCATATCCTTTGGTATTCTAAAAAATTGTTATTACTACTTGTTTCAGTACATAATGATTATTTTAATTTTGGGGAATTGGTTCTTGTAAATAACACATCTCTATTCTTTTTTTTTTCCTTTGCCTCTACCCCTCCTCTTTCTTTGCCATCATCAGATTCATTTATTTATCTTGTAAATCTTTATGAAATTAATTATCATACATATAGATTAACAACTAGACTCTTAGGCCAAAAGCATATGAAACACATGAGACAATTATACTAAATCAAGGTACACTTCTAGATAATTGTTCATGCTGGATTACAATGACTTTTTCTCTCTCTTTTCCTATCATGTCTTTTATTTTGCACTTTTTTATATACTGAACTTCTCATATAAGAAAATACATGTGATATTTAAACTTGTGTGTCTGAAATACAAAGTCACAAGATTGCAGTTGGCATTACAGATTTGGGGTGCTCCTACAAACTGTTTTCACTTAGTTTTTTGAGATGATGTTTTCCTGTCTCATTTGAATAAGATTGCTACTGTGATCTTTAAGTTTGATATAAAGCATTTTTAGAGTGACTGATGCGATGTAAGAGAAACAAAAAATATTGCAAACAGCGCTGTCTGGGGCGACTTAAGGAAATAAAATGAAGCAGTAACTGATGAGCTGTCACTGGAAGGAGAATTCTAAAACTATGACGAGCATAATTAATTAAAGGACTTTGTAACTTGCTCTTGACCCACATTTTAAATTGGAGAGAGCTAGGAAGCCAGGACTAGAAATTTTCAAAGATATGAAATGGAATAGACAATAGCTTGGCTTAGAAATAGGAAGAACAGGAGTAATGAAAAATTAATTTAGGAGTTTCAAAAATATCTGCGGTAATGATATTTAAGAAGTGGTGTCCACTGTTTTCATGTGTCCTTGAATTTATTTTTGTGTCCCAAGCAACTAGAAGTCATTCTTTGCGTTCATTCTGTCATGGTGTCTATGGTTCATGGAAGCTGATGTGGGAAGAAGTAGAGGAAAGGCCTTAAGGGCTACTAGAAACTCCTCATGATATGAGGCTGGTGACTGACTGAAGGTGAGCACCCACTTCCAAAGATTTTAGACCTGACTTCCCAGGGTAGAGTATAAAATGTTATTATCACTGATCTTCATAATGCCAAGTTGGACATATTTTGTTGCATGGGTAGAAATTCTCATTCTGTCTGTAAAAGTGGAGGGTGCCAAAGTGGTTTTGTTTTTCATTTGCTTTTAACCTGCCTGGCATACATTCCTCTTCTTATTAAGCACCCAGGTTTCCCAGTGAAGATCTGTCCTTCCCTGACTACATCCTGGGTATTCAACACTTTCTGTCCCAGTCAGATTTGCACTTGGAAATTCACATGTAGAGTAGAAATATCAGACAGGAATTGGTCATTCCAACTTCCAAGCCCTGAAGATACAACCATTAGGTTCTACCTTCTGTATTCTCAGAAATGTTACAATGCTTTGTTTTTTTTTTCTAAGCAAAAATCATTTCTTTAAATTGATGAGATACTAAATGCAGACAGAGTTGGAGCCCCAAGGTGAAGTGGGAAGAGCTGCCCAATGAATGGCGCATGGCTTGAGGCATGTTTGTATCCTGGTAGGGATGTATCTAAGCAGGTTTATTTTTAGGAGCTCTTTTTAATGCTTCTCTGGCAACAGTGGCTTTAGTATAATTAATACATGAACCATTACTGAAGAAAATGTTTCTTACTGCAGTTTTCACTAAAAAATTGAATTTGGTTACTGTTGCTCCACAGGAGGATAGTTGACTGAATAAGCTTGTGGATTCTGGCTCCTGCACTACTTCTTTTTATATTTACTTTCTGTCACTCAGTAAACAGAATGTACAGTGTATATAACACACTGTGCTAGAGGTAGTTGGGGTTTCTTTTATACATATTTTTATATGATTACAAAGATCACTTAAGGGACTTAAGAGAAACTCAATAGACTTGAAGGAAAAAAAATCTATTTCCAATAGATAAGAATTCTATGAACTTTTCAAAAACTTCTAAGAGATAACAATTTTATAAAAACAACTACCCTTAGTAAGAGTTCCTTAGTCACTCCTGTATTTAACCACCTAGGTCTTTAAAAGATTTTCCTAACTAAACTTAATCTTCTTCTATAATCCATCTTTCTTTTTTTTCCACCATTGTATCTAAGAAATAGTTGATTCCTTACAATAAACCTTCATATAGTTACTAGTGAAAAAAACCCTTCATATAGTTAAGGCCATTACTAAGTCATTTTTTAGCCCTTCTCCAGGCTCAGTAATCCAATTATGTTAACTATATACTATAATTAAACTAAAGCTTGCTTTAGAAGAGTTTAATCATGTTACTGAACTATCCTATAATTAAACCAGGTGCCTGGCAAGGACAACTGTAGTTACTGGCCTTGTAAAAGCTAAAGAGGTTTCATATTATGTGCTATTCTACGCTGTAAACTTCCATCTGGCAGAGATCTGGAGTTAGAAAACAAATTAAAACAATACAATCACAACCACTGGCTCTAAATGAGGCTTGACCCTTGAGTGGACTACTCAATAGGTATGAATCATGTCCTGTTTCTTAAAAAAAAATTCCAGAAGAGGACACTCGGTATTTTTGCAATAATATGCTAGGAAGGAAATCAACTTACAGATTAAACAGGTTTGAATTTGTTGCTTTCCCAGTGAAAGCGTAGGACAATCTTAGAATCACTAGGCTAAGTGATCTTGTTTCTACCTCACTTTCCATGTCCTGTACCCTCTGTTGGGTGAGGGAGGCTGGTGGCCCAATTACTTTACCACCTTGCTATGATAAAGGGATATACTTCCATCAGCATCTTTCTGGTCATAATTTTTTCAGTGCTTAAAATCTACATAATTTTTACTTTAAATAGGTGGAATTAAACATGTTCTTTAGGTAATTTAGAATAACTATATATTCTAAGTTACTTCATATACATCAGCCCTCTTTCTCTACTTTTTCTGATTGCTATCTAAACCTTAACATAAGGAAGATGGCCAGGTGTGATGGGGCACACCTGTAATCTCAACACTTGGGAGGCTGAGGCAGGAGGATTGCTGTGAGTCCAAAGCCAGCCTGGGCTACATAGTGAGTTCAAGGTCAGCCTGGACTACACAGCAAGACCCTATTTCAAAAAAACAGAAAACAAAATAAACAACAACAACAAAAAAACAGACAAACAAGAAGATAGGGAAGATGGACATTACTCATCAGTAAGCTTGGTGATCACAAACTTCCCTTTCTTTTGACTCGAACATGAAGTAGATCTGGAATTTGTATCAGAAGCTATGTGACCTCTCAGTTTCAGCTCTTTCCGAGGTTGCTCTCCCAGTAATTTGCTATTCTGAAGGTCCAGACCAGGGTGAATCAAGAGTGCTACCCAAAGCGCAAAATTTAAGGAGACCCTCACTCTCAGGGACCTTCGATTAGTGACGTTTGAGTGCCACTTACCCCAGGCTCTCCTGAGCTGTTTTTACAAATGAAGTCTGCAGTGGCTATGCAGACATATTAGAATGTGTTTGCAGGAGGTGATTACAGTTTTCCTGCAATCCTGAGGCAGTCTGACCTTACTGGCAGCAGATAAGCATTCCTCATGTCCAGGGAAGGGATCTTGGGTATCAGCTTTCTATGGCTGAATCAGGGCCTCTGTCCAGATTCCTTGGATGCTCCTCTGCTTTGATTTTTGATAATGTTATGGACTGAATTTTGTTTCCCCCAAATTCATGTGAAAACTATAGTCCCAGTCAGAATGTGAATGTGTTTGGAGATAGTGCTCTTAAAGAGATTAAGCTACATGAGGCCTTATGGATGGAGAGGAACACAATGTGATTGGTTTCCTTAGAGGAAGGAGAGGCAACAGGGATGTGTATGTACAGAGAGAAGACTGTGTGGAGTCATGCTCAGAAAGCAGCTATCTCTAGCCATGAACCAGAAAAGACTCCAGAGAAAACAAACCTGCCAACATCTGGTACTTTCGGCCTCCAGAAGTAAGAGAGAATAAATTTCTTTTATTATGCCACTTAGATCGTGGTATTCTGTGGGGAAGCCCTATAAAAGAATGCAGTTGATAACATGGCAGGGCTACTCCAAGAAATTTCCCTTCCGACCCTTGACTATGACCTTTCTTGATACTCTCTTATGAACACTTAGTTTTTGTTTTTGCGTTCTTGTCTGTTTAACTTCAAAGAAACTATTCTTGGGTTAAGAAATCCCTTTATGACTTAAAATTAGAATTTGAGGCCAACCTAAGATCTCTGGAGGTGCTAAGAATAGAACTGAAATTTTTAATGGATCAATACTTTGTTCTTTTAAATTCCAGGCCATGTACAAGTTCCTGGTGTTACTACCTACAAGGAAGAAAAAAATTGACTTGATGTCTTTCTTGAATGATGGAGTAGACTTTCTTAAAATCAGAAAACTGGCTAATTTCCATAATGTACATATAATGATTGGAACCATTTATTTGTCTTCCCAGCTGTTTCACCTAATTTAGGGTGAAACCACATCTTTGCCTGATCTTCTGATTTTAAAAGAAATGCCAGATATACAAATTTTAATATTAAATCTCTTAATTTAAATGTTGGCAATCAATAAAATTTTTGGAACTTTGTGCAGGGTGAATAAACCTGTTACCATGCTTTAATATTCGCATAGTTTCCAAAGCAGGAACTATGCAAATATTCACTGGCTGTGAGTTTTCGATGTCTACTGTGAAGCCTGCACTGTGGTTTCCAAGACACATCTCAGAGTCAAGCCCAAGTTCTAGGGCTCCTCCTCGGGGCTCCATACACTTGATTTTTTTGTCTTTTTACTGGCCTAGGGTTTCGTCTGAATGCAGGGTTAACTTGGTAAATAAATGTAGAGGGTTTAAAACAGTATTGGACACATAGCAAGTTCTATTTAAGTGTTAGCTACTTTTATTAGTAAAGAATCTATAAAACATTTTCTGTAGGAACCTTGAATTACTGTCCTAACTATTCTATCATGTTGTTCCAAAGAAATATTATCCCCCAATTTCATGAAATTCAAAAGCATTTTAACACATCTTTAAAGATTTTATGATGTTCAGAAATAGCTGCACTTATATAAGTAAGGCTTTCATGTGCAAAAAATCCAAAGAGGAACCTTTTGCTAGTTTGCAATTTTACTTTTCCTACTTATGCTTTTAGATTAAAAAAAAATACAGTTTCATTTCTTATCTAGGTTACACACAGCTGGGCTGACTTGGGGGATTTTACCTTTGGATCTGAGCACACAAATAGTTTCATCAATATTCTATTTCTCAAAGGTATGCTAATTCTCACGAATAATCACAACAATCATGGCAAATGTTTAGAGGTTATGACTGAATCATTTCACTGCAAATGCTATAAAGAGTCTGCATTAGAAACTACTTAACTTGATGATTCTCTCACATGCTAGTCCCTGACCTATCTTTCCAGTCTTACACTTCAACAGCGCACAGTATTTCATTTTGTTATCTTTCTTGTATCATTTCTTCTGTCCCGAATACCTAGCACATTCCTTTGGCTGTCAAAGTCTCTTTCATCATTCTATGCTGTTTTATTTACTCATTTATTTTTCATAGTGCTGGGGTTCAATCCCAGGGTCTCACATGTGGTGGGGGCAATCTACCAAAGGAACTACGTCCTGAGCCCTTAATGCTGCATTTAAACGCTTTGTCCTCCAGAACATCTTTTCTTCTCCTTCACTGTTATACTTACCTCGTGTCTGTCCTGCTATGCTCCTCCTTTAAGTTCTCTGAGTGGTTTATTAGTACATTTTTGGAGGCACACACCAAGTCTTAATTATGCATGTTCGCACACTTTCTATAACTCCCTGCTCTGCCATTATGATAGTTTGTAGATAATCCATATTTTTTGAAGCACTATGGCACATATAATTAAATTATGAGCATTCCCGTGTCTTGATTTAGAGCACCGACACTTGGAACTTATTCACTCTCAAGTGTAAAGCCTTTTTGTACCCTGGGGTCACAGCATCATCTTGCAGCCTTTCTTTTAATAACATGTGCACTGAACACTCAAACAGTACTGGATGAGCCATATTTCTATCAAATATCTCATTGGTTTAACATGCATTTTTTTCTTCTTATAGTTGGTGCCTTTTCTTAGCTCTGTGATATACCATGTTCTCAATGATGTGTTGAGTTCTTGCTTAGCTTAGAATGTTTCATACATTCCTTTTTGAATTGGGATAAATTTAAATTGTGAAATATAATGTTCTTTAACATTGCCATAGTTTCCCTTAGAAGTCTGTGAAAACTGATATCCACTTTGCCTTTAGACATGGGTGTGTGGGAGGACCCATATGGTCACAAAGTGACATTTGAATGTTGACTGTCCAGTGTCCACTGAGGAATCACGAATATGTGAAAACGAGCATCCCTGGAACCAGTGTGCATGTCATGGTGAGCTGGGTCTTCTTGTTTCTACTACTTACAAGCACAGACATTCCTGTTCGTCTGTGATCAAACTCATTCATGTCTGTTGTCCTTGTGTCATTATTAACAGTTAACTCTTCTGCCCTTAAAAGTGCCTCAGTTTATTCAATAAACTGTATGCTCCCTCTACTCATAATATGTCTACTTATTCAAGAATATCAGTACAGTATGAAAGATCCGTGAATTGAGAGGGGATTGAGAGCTAAATTGGAATGAAAAAGAGACATACTCCTTAGATCTGACCTTTTTATCGCTGTTTTCAGCAGCATTTAATAAGAGGGCCTTCAAACAGAGTGTGTCCTTAAATTTCCAAGGTATCCCTGATGACTCTGTAAGGGCTGTGGCAATGTGCGTGTGGTGGCTGGGTAGGGGTAGATGTTGGTACTCTTACCAGTAGTATGACCATTTATTGCCTTTCGCGATGGGTTTGGTACAACAAATGTAGTGTCTCAGAAACCTAATCTTTGACAGGTTAACAGCGGGAAAGACCTGCACAGACACTGTTTCAGAAGGAGCTTCAGAAACTTCCTGATGTCTACAACATGATAACCTGGAGATCACTTGAGGCTGATGGAAGTAATGGAAAAACTAGAGTTACCAATCATATGTTCTGGGTTTTCTTAACAAACTCTATTGCAATGGTTAAAAGTGTGGGCATTACAGTGAGGCTGCGGGAGGGCAAACCTGTGTCTCCTCCACTTGCTAGTTGCGTGATTCATGCCAAGTTCCCCTTGTCTTTAAACCTCAGATCCCTATTTGTAAGATAGAGATAATGATGAAGACGATGATAGTATTTATAGAGTTTTTAGGAAGTGAGTGTAACGTAATGCACATTGACTATTTATCACTGTGTTTGGTATGTACAAATGGCCAATTATTTTTATCAAGAATGTGTTTTTGATACTTTGACATTGAGGACTCTGCTGACTGTGGAGACACTGCTCCTCTCAGGGCTAGTCAATTCCTTGAGGTAATCAATGTGCCTCTTCCATATGGAAACAAATCCATAGTCTTACCACTTAGGGCTGTAGCATTCAGGTCCCCTACTCCCTGCTTTATTTATTTATTTATTTTTTTTTGGTGGTGCCGGGGATCGAACTCAGGCCCTTGTGCTTGCGAGGCAAGCACTCTAATCACTGAGCTAAATCCCCAGCCCCCCTACTCCCTGCTTTAACCATGCAGGGCCAGGTACCAATCAACGAAGGACAGTTGCTGTGCCCCAAACCTTGCTGAAATTGTTCATATTAGCCACTCTTCAAGCTGTTCACCGTACCTCACTCATTCCCTCCTTTGGCAACTGTGATAAGCGCTCTGCCCGCATCTCCCCCTTGCTCCCTCTGCCTCCTCGTAGGGCCAGATGACTCCCTGTGTGGCCCCTCCTTCTGGAAGCTGCGACCGACAAACTGTCTTTTCAATGGCAATTGTCCCGCCATTCCTTGGCCTCACCACACTAAGTTATAAAAGCACCTACATTTAAATCAGTATTGTTAATATTATCGTCGTGATAGTAATAGGATTCAAAACGGACTAATTTATCCTGTGGTTAAAAGTTTAGACATTAATATTTTCTTATAGATAACTTCTCAAAAGAGAAAATACTCTAAAATTTGGATTTTTGCTTAGAAAACTGGAGGAATAAAGAGCTAGGAGATTAGAATTCTAGATTTGAAGTTATTATTACATTTTATGTAGGAAAAATTTTCAGCCTTCTGCTACATAGATCCCTTTCTTTTAAAAGAAACAACTCCTAGGTTGATCAAACTATAATTTTTAGACAGATAAAATGACAATGTACAGGAAATGGTTTTGAAAATAAAATATAGAAAGTCGTACTGTATTATATAGGGAAATTAGTAATGCAGCTTGACAAAGAGAAAAGAGACATCCCATTTCCATGGATATGTATCTCAGTGCTGTATATCTCAATCATTTTATGCAATAAAAATAATGAGGCAAAGCTAATACAGAGATCATATCTAGGGAAATATGTGCTAAACTCTACATGAACAATGTGTACGATGAATTATGTATGATTTTAAATTAGTTAATGAAATAGCTTGAAATTAAATGATAATGAAGTATTTCTGGTCCTAGTTTTGAATTTGATGCTGAAGTAAATCACTGTGTCAGAATTCCCCCTGACAGCCCCAGCACTGTAAATCTTTCCCTGTGGCTTGTTCAGTGCATCCTCCCTAATGAGGCAGGAGGAAAGAGGATGGTTAGCCATGCTGGGATATGGAAGTGAAGCTATGGGTGGATGAGGGATTAAAATCTGGAGAAAGAGATAGCAGATCAAATGTAAAATTACAGCAAAATTATTTACCATTTGGTCTCCACATGACATTGGAGAGTGGAGCTTCTGTTTTCTCCTTAGCTCTTTGACCCCCCATAGCTGGTTTCCTCATTTCTTCTATTTTTTCATTGTTTCTTTAATCAGCTAGCATCTTGGCTTTGATGTTTCCTGTTTTCCTTGGTCCATGACCAGCTAGAGCAGCTGGTGATAATGAGGTTGTTGGTCAATGTGAGAGGCAGGAGGAAGGGCTATTTGGCAGCGTGTTTTCTACAGTGGGAGCCTGCCTATCTTCTGGCCAGATGTGATATGTATGTGTACCAGTTCCCTGCAATGAATGTATTATGTATTGCAAGCATATACTAATGAAAGGAAATAATAGTAAAAACAGAGTAGGAGCCAGGCCTTTTTAAAAAAAAGTATCTAATAAATACATATCAGATGTTTCACACCCATTCCCTAATTGGTAATCAATTGTCTTCTTGCTTATTTACCACTTGAATCTTACGAACCAGGACATGTAGGCGCATGGAAGGCAAATGATGGTCAAGGTTTTATGTTTAGTAATGACTCAGCTAGAAAGAGATCAGAGCAACCTCATTCCAAAACTGGTGCTCTTAACAATTACTCCTCAGATGTTTACCTAGTTCCACAGACTCATTGGCAAGAAAAGAACAAAATGCATCAGAAACACTTATAACCACCTGGGGGGAAAATAGTTGATCTAATTCCATCTTCATTTTTGTTTGTGAAAGACAGAACATTTTTATTTGGTCCCTTGTATTTGTGTCTGGATCCATTTCTTGACCTTTTTAGAAGTTAAAAATAAACCACTGCTAATCCTAATAAATTATAAGAAATCCTTGTGAAGGGGCCAAATACATTAAACCCACTAGATTTTTCCTGCTATTATTGGGATTGTATTTATCTTTGCACAGATGCATGTTTTATCAGTCCTAAATTTGGTCACAGCTTGCAGATTGGGAAACTCCTTAGTTGTGTCTTCTGATTTTCTGGCACCTGCTTTGAGACTTAAATTCTGTTTCTTTACCTGAAGTGGTAGTCTACAAATAGGAATTCCTATAGCACAAGTTTTCTGAACCATGCATTTTGCAGTTAGCATTTAAGGAAAGATATTGCTAGCTAGCCTTTCCTGACTATGTACTGTCCAGTGAACAGGTGAGGACAATGGTCTCGTATGTTCCTTTTCTATCCCTAACACCCTATGTAGTGTGTGGTGCATAAGAGATGTTCAGTATATACTGATGACTTCAGTTCATATCTGGGAAATTCTGTAAGCTCATTCATTGATGTAAGTCTAAGAACTAAGTTAAGATAGTTAACAAATTTCACATTTTTAAGGTCAATTTACAACTCTTCCCTAGCATCATTATATGAATAACTGAAACTAGGAGCTGTTTCTCAACAAACTAGAGTTTTCTAGCTTATTCTGGTAGAGGAAAATGATGAGAGTTGAATGAAAGAATAAAAAATACTTGCATTCGATGATCAGAAAATCTCAAACTACTTGGGTTCTTTTGTCTTCTTGTCTCAATGGTACATCTTTTAGATGGTTGAGGTGGTGTAAGACTGTAGTCCCTGCACTGAGGGAAACTGATGCATCAGGATCACGAGTCAAGTCTTGCTTGGGCAACTTAACAAGAAGCTATTTAAATACATACATCTACAAAGCAAGTGAGCTGGGAATGTAGCTCAGGAGTAGAGCACCCCCGGGTTCAATTCCCAGGACTGGAAAAAAAAATGTATGACCCACATTTTAATACTCTTGGGGGTTAAGCCAAGTGCATTTGTTTATGATAGTCTGAAAATTCATCCAATCCTCTCAGTTCTTTGTTGTTTTTATGTACGCCAGTAGACATAAAACATAGAAAATCCGAGGAGCAAATGATTTGGCCTTCTCACTTCTCCCCTATCAGTGTAAGAAATCAGGCATGTGATTATAATTAAAATTATTACAATTCAAATTAACAATCACCTAATATATTTTCCATGAGGTCAGTGAATTCAGGGAAAAGTCTACCTGGAATTATAACCCTGCTGTTTATAAACTGTTTCCTTGAATTTAGCAGATGGTGCCAGATTATTTTCACAGGGCTTTCTAAGTGAGAGTCGGTGGGACAGAAGCTAGATTTCCCTCTTGGTTTACTGCTTATGTTGTTTATGTATTTTTCCCTCTCAATCTGTCATAAACATCTATTAACTAATTCCCCTTTATAGCCTAGTAAAAGAAAATAATTGAAATAATTCAAAAATTAATGGGACACAAACTCTGACCATATCTGTTTTTGTTACTTTCTTATACCCTTCAGTTAGCAATTTCCCACGCACTGTTCCTAGGGTCCTACAATGTGAAACTTCTTGACTTCATCTTAAACTGATTGCTTGAAGATATTCTATTAGAAACTTCTGAAAACATGCCTCTGAGCATAATGTTTTTACACAGCATGTGTGCTATTAATTTTTGAAAATGCTATCTCAAAAATCTATTACATTTACCATACAGTGACAGAAACATTTACTCTTGGAGATGGTGTTAGGGCCATCAAAACAAACTGCCAGGAAAGCTGAACAATTATCATTACCTTATCTGTACAAATCCTCTCCTGCCAGCCCCCAGTTTTTGTCAGGATAGCAAGGACATGGCAAGTTGTCAACAACATTAGGTTCTGCCAAAGTTTGCTTCCAAGTTTGCGTTTTGGCTGAGCCTGTATCTACTGTAATTATTAACACCAGCACGTTGGGCTAATATTTCAAGTAGGCGTGGAGAGGACCTCAGGTGTGACCTTTCCTCCAGGCCAGGTTTCCCCTAGTCTCACCGCTTCTCAGAGCTCCATTCTACAGTAATTGCACTGCCTCTAGTTGTGTGCAGAGTGTTCCCTTTGCTGACCTTTCTCCAACCCTACCTTGCAATTATGGCTGAATCCTGCCTGCCATTCAACATGCACCTGAAATACCACATCTCTCAGAAGCACTTTCTGATTCTTGCCATCAGAAATCATTTATTAATGGACTACTGTCTCCAGCATCTCACATCTGTACCTTTAAGGGAACTAATAATTTAAAGGACTGTAAGTGCTATTGTTACGTGTTTTAATGGTGTCTGTGTCTGGGATTTGTTTTAATTAGGTATGGTAAATCATACAGACACAGAAATGACTGTCATGAAGAAAGTTTTTCTTACAGTCACAGTCCCTAGAAACAGGAGACGTGGTCTGCCACGCAGGACACATGGGGAAGCCCTGAAGAGGGACAGAGAGGGAGACAGAGAAGGGACAAGTGAGCTGAAGCTGTTACGGTGGTTTTTGCAGGAAGGAGATGAAGCCCGGGAGATAGGTTTAGGGTTGGCTAGTATGAACTTTAGGGCTTGTCCTAGTTGCTTGTTACCTTGTCCTGGGTAGGGCGTAGTGGCCCAGAGTGTGCAAATTAGATAAAGGAAGATTGGAAATACAGGATCTGAAGATCAAAAAGTCATTTGTCGCCTCTAGTAATCAGCCAGCCCTGAGAAGGTCAGTCCTGCCTGGTCAGCAACGTCCTAGATGGTGGCGAATCGAACATGCAGAAACTAAGAAAGTTGGGTACTACTACCACCTTTTGTTAGAAATCTCTCATAAATAATACACTCACAGGAGTGCATACTGGAGAGATCAGGAACGAGAATTTTCAGCAGATGAAACTTTTTTTTTAAATTTTATTTTAATGGTACATTTTAGATGTGCATAGTGATAACATTCATCATGGGGATTTGTACCTGCACATAATATCTTGTTGCTTCTTTTTTTCCCATTCCCCTCCCCTCACCCCCTCCTCCCTCCCTATTTACAAAAGCTTTGTTTCCATTTTTTCCTTCCATTTCTTACTTCTCTTGTCCTCTGTTCCGTTCCTCCTCCCTTGTTCCTGTTCCCATTTGGACATTTTCTTCCCTTTCCCAATATAACACATTTTAGTCTTTATTTACACTTTCAGTTTCTCACACCAGAGAAACAATGCAGTATTTAAACATATGTGCCTGATTTATTTCACTTAAGAGTATGGTCTCAAGATGCATCCGTTAACCTAGAAATATCTCAAGCTTATCATTCTTTATGGCAGAGTAGTACTCCATTTTCTAAAGAACCATATTTTCTTAATCTATTCTGCTGTTAATGGGCATTTGAGCTGTTTTCAAGATTTAGCTATTACAAACTGTGCTGCTATAAACATGGGTGTGCATGTATCACTGAGGTATGATGCTTTTAATTCTTTTGGGAAGATACCAAGAACTGGAATAGCTGGGTCAAATGGAATCTCTAGTCCTAGTTCCCTGAGGAATCTCCACACTGATTTCCATAGTGGTTGCACCAGTCTACATTCCCACCAACAGTGGAGAAAGGTTCCTTTTTCTCCACAGCCCCTCCAGCATTTGTTGTTGGCTAATTTGTTGATAATAGCCATTCTTTCTGGAGTGAGATGGAATCTCAGGGTTGTTTTAATTTGCATCTCTCGAATGACCAGTGATGTTGAACATTTTTTCATATGTCTATCTGTTGTTTCTACTTCTTCATCTGAGAAGTGTCTATTCATTTCAGTTGCCCAATTTTGAATTGGGTCCTTAAATTTAGGGGTTCTGATTTTTTTGAGTTCTTTATATATTCGGGATGTTAATCCTTTGTCAGAGGAATAGCTGGCAAAATGTTTTTCCCACTCTGTGGGTTGTCTCTTCACTTTATTGGTGGTTTCTTTTGCTGTGCAATAGCTTTTTAGTAAGATCAGGTCCCAGTTGTTGATTCTTTGTGATATTTCCTGGGCAACTGGGGATTTGTTCATAAAGTCCTTGGCTACACTTATGTCTTCAAGAGTTCTACCTATTCCATCTTCCAATAGATTTAGTGTTCCTGTTTCAATATTTAGGTCTTTGATCCACTTGGATTTTAACTTAATGCATGGGGAAAGATACGGGTCTAGTTTTAACCTTCAGCATGTGGAGAGCCAATTTTTCCAGCACCATTTGTTAAAGAGACTGTCTTTCTTCCAGTGAGGTTGTTTGGCCCCTTTGTCAAAGATAAGGTGACTGAGAGTGTTTGGACACAGTTCTTCATCTTCTAATCTGTTCCATTGGTCCTGGGGTCTGTTTTTGTGCCAGTACCATGCTGTTTTTATTACAGTAGATTTGTAGTATAGTTTTAGGTCAGGGATTGTGATGGCCCCTGCTTTGCTTTTGTTGCCCAGAATTGCTTTTGCTATTCTAGGTTTCTTTTGGTTCCAAATGAATTTTAGGATTGTCTTCTCTAATTCTGTGAGATATGCTATGGGTAATATAATTGGGATTGCATTAAATCTGTATAGCAGTTTTGAGATTATGGCCATTTTCACTATATTGGTTCTTCCTACTCAGGAGCAAGGGATATCTTTCCATTTTCTGATATCTTCTTCAATCTCCTTTTTCAAAGTACAGTAGTTTTTGTTGTGCAGATCTTTTACTTCCTTCGTTAGATTGATTCCTAGGTACTTCATTTTTTTGGATGCTATTGTGAAAGGTGTTATTTCCCTAATTTCTCTCTTGATGAGTCTGTTGTTTGTGTACAGGAATGCTATTGATTTCTGAGTGTTGACTTTGTATCCAGCTACGCTGCTGAATTTGGGCATTAAATCTAGAGGTCTTTTGGTGGAGTTTTTGGGGTCCTCTATATAGAGTATCATGTCATCTGCAAATAATGATAATTTAACTTCTTCTTTTCCTATCCTTATTCCTTGTATTTCTTTCTTTTGTCTAATTGCTCTGGCTAATGTTTCCGGAACTATATTGAATAAGAATGGTGAGAGTGGACATCTTTGTCTTGTTCCAGATTTTAGAGTGAAAGCTTTTAGTTTTGACCATTTAGTATGATGTTGGCTGTTGGTTTATTATACAGATAGCTTTTATCAGATTGAGATAAAGACCGTCTCTTCCAGTTTTCTGCAGGGCTTTTATCAGAAATGGGTGTTGGACCTTGTCAAATGCCTTTTCTGCATCTACTGAGATGATCATATGGTTTTTGTCCTTGGCTCCGTTAATACGGTGTATCACATTTATTGATTTGCTTATGTCGAACCATCCCTGCATCCCTGGACTGAATCCTACTTGGTCATAGTGTATAATCTTCTTGATAATGTGTTGTGTTCTGTTTGCTAGTATCTTATTGAGGATTTTTGCATCTATGTTCATTAATGAGATTGAGGTTCTCTTTTTTCATTGGATCCTTCTCTGGCTTTGGCATTAGGGTAATGCTTACTTCCAGGAATGAATTTGAGAGTATTGCTTCTGTTTCAATTTTTTTAAAGAATTTGAGAATTAGTGACATTAAATCGTCTCTAAATTTCTTGTAGAATTCAGCAGTGAATCCAATCAGGACCTGGGCTTTTCTTTGTTGGTAGGTTTTTAATTACTTCTTTAATTTCAGTGGCTGATATCAGGTTATTTCAGCAGGTGAAACTTGAAGTAAAGTTAAAATGTCAGGCTTGGGATGGTGCAGCTCCATGATAGAAAGGGTGTAAACATACACACACACACACACACACACACACACACACACAGACACACAGAGAGAGAGAGAGAGAGAGAGAGAGAGAGAGAGAGAGAGAGAGAGAAGAAGTCAGACCTTGGTAAGAGTAGGACTGAGGTGGGGATGGAAAATCACAGAGACAGTGTCCAAAGCTGCCTTCCTTTGCCCCCTTTCTCTGCCACTTCTCTTTCTCTCTTAATGCAGGGCCTTGCCTTCTACTTCTGATTTTCTTCACCATGCAGCTTTGTCTTACTTGT
>PVJO010003806.1:0-117682 GCA_004026905.1 Hystrix cristata
AAACTTCATCCATATATTACCTGGAAAAAGATTTCTGGTGATTTACTTGATTTTCGGTTGCTGAAGTTAGCTTCTTTCTTAGTGCAGATACATTGAAACATTGATTTTTCAAGTATATTATGAATATCTATTTTGAGCTGAAGCATCAGTATAGATAGGTCAATTTAGTTTTTAGTTCAGAACCACTGCCACAACTATTTTTGTATTCATTTATTATTTCAGTTTAGATTACTTTATTACTAAATCAAAGACTGACTTTTAGTTACCATGTGGAAGGAATGTGGAATTTCTGCAGAAGTAAGTTTTATGAACATTTAAAACATTTCTTCCTCCTCTTCATCCTTCTCCTTCTCTGCCTCCTTTCCTCCTCTGCTTCTCCACCTTCGTCTTACTGTTATTTTTGAGGTATTTCTTTATTTGACCTTTGATAGCTAAATTAAAAGAATCAGAAAGTCAAATAGCATTTTAAAACAAGGAGCATATTTATGAAATATATATCCCTTAATATATTTACACCATAACCTTGTAACCAAAGAAAAACCATTCATAAATTTAAGTGTTCTAACTTAATCCCATATGATTTGTTTCTAGAGGTGATTAAAATGATGTTTAATTGTTAGAGGGAGGAGGATTCTTTTCCTTTGCCTATATGTCCAACTTCCCTTTATCTTCCTTACATGCCTTTTAATTAGAACAGTTCCTCCTCTTACCCATATCAAGTTTTGGTCTTGTCACCACTGAATATGAATAACATATCTGGTAGGGGGTTAAATTTTTTTACTCCTTTAAGTATATGTTTAGTCTGTTATTAGCCCATACTTCTTTTGGTGTACCTGTGTACAGAGGGTTGGCCATTGTTTCAGGCATGTATTTTAGTTAGAGTTTTTCTAAGTACTTCTTAACCTTTCTTTTCCTGGTTTAATAGTCTGAGTATGTGGATCGATACTTAGGAGCTCTGAAATTTATATATTGGGTTCTTGCCCCAAAACAACAACTTCTACTTTCAGCAGTTAAATCTTACTAAAATCATGATTGCATCCGTAATGTTTCACAATAGATGAACTGCTTAAAGTTTATATAATAGAGTTATTTTACATGGTGTTATTGAAAAATATGGTGAATATTTAAATTTTTTAAAATTTATTACAGTAGAAGGTACACTGCCATTAATCCCCTGCAGAATACTCTCTCTTGATTCCAACACTTATCCCATCATTCTTGCTATTTCTGGAAGCAGTTCTGGAAGTCCTTTTTCCTGAGTCTCTTTAGTTGTGCTATTGTGAGTGCCTCCATGTTCTGAATTGATTCAAAATGTTTATCTTTCACGGTCATTTAGACATTAGGGAAAAACCAGAAGTCGCACAGTGCCAGGTCCACTGACTAAGGTGAATGAGGATATGACATGTTTTTATTTGACAGAAATTGTCATAAACATTTTGAATTGATTCAGATGACTGAGGCAGCCAAGACAGCATAACTAAACATACAGAAGAGGACTTCCAGAACTGCTTCAGAAAGTGGCAGGAATGGTGGGATAAATGTGTTTAAAGCCACTGAGAGTATTTTGAGGGAGGTCAATGGCAATATGTCTTACTGTAATAAATATTTTAAAAATTTGAACATCTTGTTTTTTGGTTTTTTTTAATTAACTCTTGTATGTTTTCCAAATTGGATCTTAGAATGGAACACCATTATTTTGGTCTCTTGTATAATTGCTTGAGGTTATCACTGATTTGTATTAAGTGATGTCTAATGAAACAGGCCCATAAAATTCATGAAAGAGATTTTATGTTTGGTGGCCTTCCATTTTATGATACACAACTATATTTATGAGACATTATGAAAGAAATTTTCTCCTATGTCAGATGTAGAAAATGTCATGCTTGTTGTGAATATCTGATCTTTTATTTAATGACTAATATGAATCCTATAATTTATTAAACTCTCTTGGATGTGGCCCCTGGGAAGCTTAGTGTCACATTTTCCTGATTGCTTTGAACTCAAACATACTGCCTTTTTTTTTTCTTTTTCTTAAAATCTTGTCTCTCTTCGATATAGTAACTACTTGTTCTTTCAAAAGATAACTGGTAAAAGAAGAGAAATTGAGGGAAGCGAGTTAATTTGGAGGCATTTTATTTAATGTGCCTTTGATCACTACCTGCTATCAGCTCTTTTGTATTTGGCCTTAGTTATTCAGGCTGTAGCACTGTGCCTCACAAACTTGGATTGAGTGTTGAAAAATGTGCACAAAAACATTTAAAGGCTCCAGATAATATTGCTGTCTTCCATAGAAGGTTTCCCTTTCCTGTCCTAAGAAGATAACATGGGGGCAGATTGCCGTAGGCCAGTGAGTTCAGAATGGATTGTTGTTTTCATAAGGGTCAGCTGCCTCTGATTGTTCTCATCAGTTTTCCCTTTCAAGCAAAAGTCTGGTGTACTCCTTGTAACTTATCCTTTGGTTATTCCTATATTCTAACCTAAGTCTCTTCATAAGACCAATTTTCTTCTCAGTTAGAGACTTTTGTGTGTGTATGCATGTGTGTATGTGTGTGATACTGGGAATAGAACCTGAGGGAGACTAAAATACATCCTTAGCCCCTGCCTTTTTAAAAATTTTACCAAGGCAGGCCTCAAACTTGCAGTCTTCGTGCCTCAGCCTCCCACTTTGCCTGGTTGGAGTCCAGTTTTGGCCAGGGCCCATCTGTCTCTTGTTTGCCTTGCTGTTAAGAGTAGCCCTTCAAGGATTCTCACTGAGAACTTTGAGGTATTCATTTGGATTTTGTCCCATTTGTGGGCTCTAAATTCTAATTGATCTCTCCAGAGTATTATGAACTCCTGAACATTCTCTTTTGTTTTTCAGTGGCTTTCTACCCTCTTGTTCTCTGAAGCGTAAGGATTTATCATAAGTTTTGAGGGAAAATTGGCAGAATTATAGGTCATGTTCTTTGGATTTAGTATATTTTGACCCTTCGCAGCTATTATTTTTGCATCTATCCTCAGGAGATTGCCAAAAATGCTGCTAGTTTTTGTTTGTTTGTTTTTTGGCCACTTCATAGCAACTCTCTATCTAGGCACTTTGCCCAGATCCTTCTCTTGCTTTGTGCCCAGAATTGATAAATATGCTGAAGAAAAAATGGCTTCAGAGTGTTGGCTTACCACTCTCATCTTTCACTCTTCTTTATGACTTTGGCCCTTCAAATCCTGGTTGTCTTAGCAATTCTTTGATGCTGTCAACATTTTTTCTTTCTCGTTTTATCAGGCTGCTTTAGCTGTTGATAGTAGAATTGTTGGTCTGCAGCCAGCTACACCATTTTAGCCAGAAAGAAATGTTGCATATATTTCAAGTGTACTGTTACGATCTTAAGGACATTAAGGTTTATTCATGGAATCAGACTCTATATTTGTTTAAGGGACCATTTTCAAATAGGATTTGGGATGAATGCAGCCTTCTTAGTAAAATTAAGTAGAACAGTGGAGGGAGAGACATGAAGATTTGACTGACTCATTCTTTAGATAAAGATTGACGAAATAGAGAAAAATCAATTTATTTTCAGATGGTCAAAATTTAAGGTTTTAAAAAAAAATTTAAGGTCTTAGTATTTAGAGGCAGTTGGAATGTAGAATTGGTTTGCCAAGGGGAAAGGAAATGTTCCAGTTTTATTTCTCTTATATTGATAGTGAGTTTAGGGCAGTTTACAAAATGGATCTGGCATGGTTAGAACAAGTCCAATAATGAAATTGGTTGAAGGATTGAGAGTGTGAGGTAGTTTTGAATCTTTTTTTTTTACCCACTTATTTATTTTTCTAGTGTGTATGATACTGGGCAGTGAAGATACGTAGGCAAGACTTAAGAATCCTCATGGAACATCTAGTGGAAGAGTTAGAATTTAAGTAGATGATCACAGTAGTACTTAATTATAACTGTGATAAGTACTGTAGAATGTAATTATAGGATTTCTTAAGAGCTATTAGCAATAAAGTTATAAGAGAAATAGGACAAGTACATAAAATATTTTATGGAGTATTTTAAGAGATAAATAGAAAGTGGTGACTTTTGCTTTGCATTATACCCAGGATTCTAATGTGAAAGAAAAGAAAACAGATTTCTAACTTGGATAATAGATTTTTTTTTTGGTGCTGGGGATCGAACTCAGGGCCTTGTGTTTGCAGGCAGGCGCTCTAGCCACTGAGCTAAATCCCCAGCCCCTAACTTGGATAATAGATGAAAAGAGTTAGTTAAAATATCAGTGTCTCTGCCCCTGTCATTACAATATAATTGCTTAACTCCTGTACTTACAAGATTGCCTTTTATGAAGTTTCTGTTATGTGCCACTGATTGTACTAACCATTGTTTTATATTCTTATTTAATTCTCAAAACAAATTTCATGATGTTTTTATTCCCATTTTTGTATATTAATTGAGTTCTATAGACAAGGCTGGCTACCTAACACCATGCAGGCATGCTGTGTGAATGATTTCTTCTGGAGTGGTGTCATGGGACAACTCTGGTGTGGAGCCTTTAATAAAGTTTCCTGTGGTAGGTAGAGATAGTCACACACTGAGGGTGAAGATAATAAAAACCATCTCACCTTGAGTAAAACTGCCCTTCGCAAAATTATCTCATCCTCAGAGATAGTTTCAAATTCTGTTGCTTAGATTGTAAAAGAACCTAATGTAATTTTAGTGACTAGGATGGATGAATAACTTAGAATATGGCTATTGTTACTTAATCCTTTGTGTCATATTATTTATGAATAAGGAATGTGTTAGTAGAATGCAAGTTCTCTGAATGGATTGTGAGAAGACAAAGAATTAAGTTTTTTGTCAGTATTTATCCAATGCCGTGTGTTAAAGTAAGGAAATCTATTAGTTTTACTTTTGTAACTGAGTTCTCAAATCATGTCTGGTCCACTGATAAATTGGTAAAATTGAGTTTCAGAATTGACATAGCTAAAGCTGAGACTTTTAACTGTGCTGTCCCATACTAGATTTGCTACTTTTAGAGGCCCTCCTTAAGTATTTACTTAGCTTCATTATTTAAAATATCCTTTGAAATAATACATACAATGATTTGCATGACAAATGGATTTAAATGGATTTTTCAGAATCTTAATGACTTCTAGACCATGTAAATGTCTGCATTTTCCTTATATTCTAAATAGTAACTTTAGAGATTTTTCAGTGCAGTCATAAAATCAGATAACAGAAGAAAAATCTCTTTTAGGTAATGTAGAACTTGCAGTGTTTTTAAATTACATACTCTGCATTTCTAATCAATCCAGTAGGATCAGACATTATAAAATTTTAAATTGGAAGAGAAAAATAATTATTTCAAATGTGATGAAACTTTTCCTTTTCTTTATTCACATACTGTTTTTCTTGTAGAAGTGACATTGAGAATTTGTTGTTAACGTTAAGTTTGATTGCCATTGTTCTCATTTCTATACTTGTCTGAACTTCTATACATGCATTCTCAAAATAGCAACTTCTCCCAAATGTAACATGTAGTTCTGGGTTATTTGGGATGTTACACAGGTTCACAAAGGTAGGTAAAGTCACTAGTGGGTTTCTGTTAACTTCTGCTTATGTTGTTTTACAGAATGGTTTGTTAAAATACATAATTGAAAAGGGTCCTTTGGGTTTAACAGGATTTTCTTTTTGGTATCAAGAACATCCCAGAGTCAAAAGCACCAGATATTTTTGCTTTATAGCTAGGCTGATGATGCACGCCGCTTTACCTGAAATAGCTTAGCTTAGGCCTTTTATCCTGACCTCTTGCAGTGTCAAGTGTCCCAGTTTGGAAGAAATTCAGTCACTTTACTTAATATTTATTTTAATAATCACATATGCCTACATAATTCAGAGATTATGTGGTTCTAACAGATGTGCCTTGTACTTTTTAGACAGCATATTATTTATCACTTAGAGCGAGTATAGTTCAAATACGTGGCCTTTCAAGTTTATCTTGTGAGAGAGCTAAGTTGTACTAAATCTGATGTGCTACTGAAGATTGTCAACTTATATTAAATTAAAAATTTTTATTAAGCCCATCATCTTGAAAACTGATGCTGTTTTTTCTAATTCCTAATACAGTTCCAAGAATTATAACATACTGGGAGAAATGGTGATATATGTACTTATTTATACTAATTCCAGTAATTAAACCACAGCTTTAACCCTGGCTTACTACCTGAGTAACCTTGGGCAAATAAATTAACCTCTCTGAGCCATATGTTTTATTTTTAAAATAAAGTTTAACAGGGCCTAATAATAAAGATTAAAATGAACTTCCAGGACTCACATAGTTGCTTATGTAAAGTGGGCATAATGTTGTTGATCCATAGGTCCCCCAATGATGTCAGACTATCCCTGTGTTTTAGGGTAATCATTTAATTACAACCCAAAATCATCTGTTTTATAATCCATAAACTCATAATTATTCACAGATATAGTTTTCATTCTAATCTACTTTTACAAATGGATGATTTTTCCCATGTATATGTTCAAAGCATTGAATAACTCAGAATTATATAGTAGTGAATTGGTAATATTTTATAGTGTTTAAACAGAATTTGCATTCAGCTGTTTTTAAAACTTACACATAAATCAGGTAATAATGAACCCTGACAGTAACTTCTGCATGTTCACATCTTCATATGACATTGACATGTACACAGAAATATAAAACTTTCATATTGTTTACCCCTCAAAAGCTTATTTAATTGGCAAGCTAAAACTTAAATATAAATAAATAAATAAATAAATAAATAAAAATTAAATAAAAAGGAGTAATATACATTTACAGAAAGGTGAAGCGTTTTGAGTCGGCAAATACTTTCAGAAAGTTCTTAGAGGAGGTGTTAGGATAGACTGAAGAAATGAAAGCCTTAAAAAGGGGGGGATAGTAGAGGCTGGGTTATAGTCAAGGAAATGTGCAGTTTGTTTTTGGACCTAGCAATACATCAGTTGAAGAATCTTGACTGCTAGACTAATGATTCTGTAATGCAGGTGATGGGGATTCATTGAACATTTTTGAGCAAGATGTTAATAGGCATTTAAGAAGACTAAATCTAGACACAGATGGCAGGATGGACGGGTGTACAGAAAAGAGATGAAGTGAAGACGTCCATCAGGGAGATTATTTTGAGTAATCCAGGAAGGAAGTAATTAGTGCTTAACTTGAGAGTGGTGGTAAAAATGGAGCCTTTGATGCTTTGTTAAAATATGAAGGTCTTTAGACTGCCCTTTGATGCCATCTGCCTTTTGATGTTATTACTACTTAAATGCAGGAAAGAAAAACTAACTGAAACTGTTGGTCAAAATAAGTGCAGTATTTCAAAAGATACAAAACACATTTCTTCTCTGTACTGACAATCATTCAGCTACTAACAGGAGCAAGAACAACAGTGAAACCTCCCTGAAGCTTAAGTATTAACATCCTTTTCAAATGTTTAAAAAACTTAACTCTCAAATTCAGGGCCTTTGTATATTGCAAGCAGACTTACAAAGAAATATTGCAAATGATAAATACAAAGTGGAATGTTAAAAGTAAAATATTTTATATATGCGTGCATGTATGTGAGGGTGCTGGAGACTGAACCCCGGACCTTCACACTGAGCTGTATCTCCAGCCCTTTTTATTTTTCTTTATTTTGAGCCAGTCTACTAAGTTGTACAGGCTGGACTCAAAGTTGTGATCCGCCTGCCTCACCCTCCCAGAGTGCTAGGATTACAGGCAAATGCCACCACACCTGCCTTACATTTATGTTCTTATATCTTCTTAGTTTTAGAATATGTCCAACTAAATGATAATGCCTTCTCAATATAAATTTTAATAGTGATTTTGTGGGCATTTTTCTAACACTTTATATATAATAACTTTTTAAAAATATGACTTTTAAAATAGGATAAAATTTCCTAAATGTGTCATTTAAACATGTTAAATTTTATTTAAATGAATAAAAAATTATATATTCCTTATTGTTTGACACACACAACTTAACAATAAGGCAGAACATTTGAAATAGACTTTCTTAGAAAAAAATTGACTTTACGTATTCCGTAAGACTTATCACCTGACTCGTTTGCTTTTTACCTTTAATATCAAAACCAGGATATTCTTTCCTATCTTGAATAGATACAAATATGCTGTATTAAAGCATAGACTCAGCTGCTAGTAACAAAGAAAACCACAAATCCTTAGGAGTTCAAACAAAATAGCATTTTATTTGTCTCATATTTAACATGTTAGATGTAGGAAAATGGCTAGTAGTGGATTTGTGTTCTGGAAGGTCATTCAAGAAACCAGGTTTTTTGTCTCTCAGTCCTCTCTTGTAGCTTCGTTGTTCAGCTTTGTAGTCCAGCCAGATGTGGCTATTGCCAGTCACGTTTAAATTAACTTAAAAAGCATCCCTGTCCATACTAGCCATATTTTAAGTCCTCAGTAGTCTGGTGGCTACTGTTTTGGACAGCACAAACAATACCCTCAATATCACAGAAAGTTCTGTTGGTCAGGGTTGTGCTAATTCTTGTCATCGTGGTCTTTGGTGGCTCACAGTGGCCAAAATTCTAGTCTGTGAGAGGTGAGGATGAGAGGAGGGGAGAAAGCACAGTTTTGTTATAAATGAGTCAAAATATGTGCATAACGTTTCTGCTTGCAGCCATCTGGTCAAAATTTAGTTATATTTAACATCTGGAAGGGAAGCTAAAGAGTTACCAGGTATGTGATGTCCCCCACTTTGTCTTGTAATAGTTGGGGTTGAATGGGAATGGAGATTCCATTACCAGAGGGAAGAAGGTGAGAACAAACACTAGAGAACAACTGGTCATATGTACCGAAGGTATTAATAGCACGGTAATGTTTCTCCTCACCTCCAAAATAAAAGAGCCAGGAATTAGTATGGGTAAAATGTTTCCTTTCTTTCTCTCCCCACCCCTGCCCCTATTCCTCTCCCCTCTTTGCACTTCCCCTCCCTGTTTCTCCCTTCTCTCTTATCCTCTTCTGTCCCCGAAACCCCACCCCTTCTCTCTGTATTGGAGTTTGGATCCAGGGCCTTCATGCTGAGCTCCCTTTCCATCCTTTTTCAATTTTTATTTTGAGACAGGTTTTCCCTTAGGCTGAGTAGCCCAGGCTTGACTCAAACTTCCCGTCCTCCTGCCTTAGCCTCACAGATGCTGTGATTACAACCATGCCTGGCTAATGTTTCTTAATTTTGACCATACTGAGATTCACCTGAAATTATAATTTTTATATCTTTATCTGAATTGTAGTATTTCTTAAAGTATAACAAAATTAACCTTATGGCAATTTTGACTTAAAAGCTATATTTTTGAGCAAGGCACTTTTATATTCTAAAGATTATTTGTATGTATTAAGCTATGGAATGATGGCAATCTTATGTTTATGTGTTTGCAAACAAAAAATAGAGCTTTTATTTCTGTCTGATTTTGTAGATGTTCAATAATGATTTTTGACATTCTGAAGATAAGCAGCAATGAACTACAAAAAGTACTAGAGAGTGGTTTAGTTTTTCTTCTTTTATCTACTTCTTTCACATCTTCCCCGCCCCCATCTCTCCCTAATAGTTATAAACTATTTAAGGGTTACAACAAAACACGTGACCTTTTCTCATACCATTTTCTATCCCTAGTGCTTTTCTTTAGGACACTTTTGAAATGTTCATGTTTATAATTTCCATATTTCTAAATAAAGTCTAATTCAGTATTTTTTGATTCATCAATTTCAGGAATTATATACTGTTTACTATAATAAAAAGGGATGTAGCTCATATACCACCTTCTCTTACATTGCTCATTTTTCTATAAACTTTAATATCTTTTAACTCTTCATGTCTATTCTATTGAAATGTATTTCTTGGCTCTCAAATTAGCGTAAGGTTTTATTATTATGGTACTAGTATTTACTCCTGATCTCTTCCTTTTTTTGATTCCAATTGTTGTCATCCTTCCTTTAAAATTTCAGTGGTCAAGTATACTTATTTTAGTTTATGTAACTATAATTCTTTCAGCTTTTTTTTCCTTGCTGAATTCTAAAAATTGTAATTAGTAAACAGTTTCAGTTTTTATGATTATGTAAATATTTTCACTGCAAAGTTAATGGTAGTGCATTTACAATTTTTCCCATAGCTTTATTGTTTATAATTTAATTTAAAAATTTTCTCTTCTCTTTTTGCTTTCTGCATTTTAAAAAATTCCCATAATCTCTAAAATGTTTCAATCATATTATATTTTACAGATTGTACCTTTTTACCAGCTGTCACCATCCTGGAGCCCTCTCTTCTAATCTATTTTGTTAGCCATTTGTTCTTTTAACTACTTTGCATTTTCATAAAAGTTGTTAAAAATTTGCTTTAATTAATGCTACTCTTTATTGTTATTTTTGTAACTGGATTTTATAATTTAGAAAAATTCTTTATTTTTAAATTTTTTTAGTGACTCTAAAGAATAGAAGTTTCATTGTCAGATGTCAACATATCTGAACTTTAGAGTGATATGTTAAAACATGTAATAAAGATTCATATTCAAGTTTTTGGAAAATAGGAAGTTTAAGATGTTTAGTTGATGTGGCTTAAAAATAAGGATTAGCCAGAGTAATTGGTGTATTTATGTAAATGAAGATTTTTTTTTCTGGAATAATTTTTTAATAAAATTTCTATCCGTGGATATAGGTTTGTTTTTATTTTTGTTTTTGCTTTTTTGATGATACTGGGGGTGGAACCCAGGTCCTTGTGTATGGTAGGTATACACACCACCACTGGGCTACATCCCCAGCCCTGTTTTATTTTGCATTTTATTACATAATTGAACATACATATCTTCTTCAGATTTGGATCTATGTTTCATTACAGTGTTCCACAACTGTATTACTCAGCATTTATTGAAATTGACCTATTATTAGTAAGTAAATGGCAAAAATGATGTTTAAAAAGTTACCTAGATTGGGAGGCTAATGTTAGTTCTGAACTCTGATGAGTCTTACCATCAGTTTAGTTGGTAAGTTGCTTAACACTCTTAGGCTACTTTTCATCTGTACAAGAGAATGGTATTATAAAAATGTCAAAAAAAAAAATCCACGTGCCCAGTTCACTAGTAAATACTCTGCTAAATTTGAAACATTTTTGGTGGTATCTTATGATACTCAAGGGACCATACATTTATAGAATGATATATTTCAAAAGATATTGGTTCTTATTTTAGAAAATTCATGCATCTAGAGCAACTTAAAGCCAAAACAATTGTGTTGTGCTGTGTGTTTAAAATATTAGTCATCTCGAATACATGCCTAGGTTAAATGTCAGAAGCTATATATTGTGCAAAAAGGAAATTTATTGTTAGGAGACCAGACTGTACCTGTGCTTATACAGCATTTCCCTTAGAGGATCAATTTGAGTATTTGAACTAATATCAGCCAGATTATTTTACAGTAACATTTATTGATAATAAAGGAGGAGTTCATCGAGGAGAAAAACAAATAAAGGAAGCGTAAAAGTCTCATATTGTATGAAAGTACAGAAATGGATCATGAGTTTGACAGGAAGTTTAATGTGTACATAAGTAGAGGCTGACAGAAACATGCTGTGTGTGCCAAAGGTTCCAGTGATGGAAAACCGAAACATAGTGCTCACTGACCACAGCATGAGTCTTGACACACATTGTAAATAATCCAGAGATCTATGACTGCATTAAGCACTAGGCTGGTGTATTAACGGCAGTAAATCCATAGCAGCAGAGAGGGTTGGCATACAGAAATTCCTCTGATTAATTTTTGTAATGGATTAATAAGAATATAGCAAATATTTTATTTCAAATCCTGCCATCTCCAACTTTTCCTCAATAGCCCACCCCAGTGTGATCATTTTTAATTTTTCTTCTACTCACCAGACTTGTATATGTGGATTCTTGCTTCAGTACCATCAAGTTAAAAGCAGAAGATGCTTCTGGTAGAGAGCATCTAATCACTGTCAAGTTGAAGGCGAAGGTATGTGCCTTGTTGAACTATTATTCTGTCCAAGAAATAATTTGGGAAATGAATTTTTTGAATGTTTTCAAAGTTAAGGGCACTAGTTATGCTAAAAGTACCTATATGATGCTTTTAAAAACTAATTTTCAAAGCCTCGAAGAATTTATTCTTCAGTTTCAGAAAGTCTAGATCTAATTTCATGTCACTGTTTCACTCCAAATTTTACCAAAATGTAGACTTTATAATAAGGAAATATTACAAATAAGATCCAGCAGCCTCAAAGTACTATAATATTATTTTTGTAAAAATTTTTCCAGAAAAGAGTGGATGCTGCTTCTATCACATGTAAAGCTCTCCTGAGAAAGTCTTTTTGCCTTCAGCTCTTTCCAGGAATTACTATTGTAGGTCTTATTCTGATTCCCCCACTCTCACCCCCTAACACAGGCACACGCGTGCATACTTGTAATTATTTGTTTGTTTTGGCTGAAGTTTTTTGGTGTATGTATTGCAAGAATTTGCAAAGATCGTGCCTCTCTAGACCCATTATAGACTACTGATCCATACTTATTCCCTAATTTTGTTGCCACAAAACATCTTTACTTTTGTTTCGTCTTTAATTTTTAGTTCTAGATTGGGAATTTTAAGAAATAACTAGAATAAGTTCAGCATATTAATAATTTATTTAGTAATCACTGGGAAAACATTAGAATTTGAAGAAAATCGAGACATCCAACTTTTTTTATTGTCCCTAGTAGTCATCAATCAATTCTATTGCAGAAGATTGTAGTGATGAAAAGATCAATTGTGTTTGTCCTTTTTAAAAATGTGTCTGGCATTTAAGCTTTCCACAAGAGAAAATTAATATATAAAGCTGTACTGGGTGACACAGAAGAGTTGATATCTCATAGTGGCTCTATATCAGACGGATTGAGAAATGACTCAGTCTCTTCACATGCACATAGAATATTTAGGTGTAATTTTAAGTACCATATATGATAAGTGTTGAAAAAATTAGTGGGATATTTGTAAAAGAAGTTAGATGGCTATTTTAAAAATATTTTCCTTTTAAGTTCTTAAAGGCATGCCTTTTTAAAAAAAAAAAAAGGTAGGAGAAATTTACCTTTATCCTTCCAAAAGGTCACAAACTTGCCCGTGGCAAGGGTTCTGTCATTTCCCTCAAAGCGCTATTTGTCTGTATTTTGTACATTGATAAAAGTTACTGGTATGGGGGCCAAAATGAAAGCTTTTGAATACATCTTGTCCTCATTTTTATAAGCTCTTGTACTTACTAAGGAGCTAAAGCTTTAAATAAATGCTACTTTTACACCTAAAAGATTTTGTTTTTTTATGTAACTCTGTATTAACATGTTGATTGTACTTATTAATGGAGCTCACTGTGATGAAAGATTTTATTGTTAATCAAATTTGATGAGACTTACTTAATTTATTGGTAGTGCTGAGAATGAAGACGTGGCCATTAATACGCACTGTTCTGTTGGCTTTATTCTTGTTCTTTTTCAAGGTAGACGAGGTGACTCTTTTAATATTTCTCTTAAAATATGCACCAGTGTCAGTTTTGCAACTTTTATAGTTGTAAAGCACTATTATGCATACTCAGGAAATAGAAAAACCTGGAGCCGGGAATGAATTAGGGAAAAAATTTTTTTATAAAGAACAGATGAAATTTTATCTTTATGTTGGTATTTTTTTTTAAGAATATTTGTCCATTCGCTTTATAGAGGACATAGTTGTCTTTGATAGGTAGTAATTTTTGTTCCTAGGAATATTTGTTCCTGGGCTTATCAGTTTTTAAAAAATCAGTTATAGCTCAAACTAATTTGTTTAAGAACATATAATACAAAATCTTCATCCAAACTAAGTTTTAAGAGAAAAGGTGATTTTTTTTAAACAACCCTTAAAGCAGACTTAGTTTTGTAAATATTCATAGCTTTTTTCTTTGATTTGCTATAAAAGATTTTTTTTTTTTTTTTTTTTTGGCACTAGGGATTGAGTCCAGGACCTTCACATTGAGCTGTATCTTCAGCCTTTTCTCTGTTTTTTATTTTGAGTCAGGCTGTTGTTAAGTGGTTAAGCTGCCAGTTACAACCAGTCCTCTTGCCTCAGCCTCCCAGAGTGCTGAGGGTACAGGCGTCGTGCCACCATGCCCAGCTGTTTTTTATTCTCGAATACAATATGTACTTCCCCAGTTCTGGTGCTCCTCACCATCTCCAAAAACTCACAGAAAAAGCAATATTAATTTCTGGACAATTCCTATTAAAAAGAGATACGTAAATTTAAAAAAGAAGTATAAGGGAATGGTTGTTATAGGTGTATTTTTATGTGGTACTTAACGATGTATCTTATACTGTGGTATAGAATTATCTTTTCTATAGGAAGTACCCAGAACTTCCTCAGGTTTGGATAAGATCAAACTTACTTTAAAACAAATCACAGATGTATCTCTAAGCCTTACTACTTAGATGATCTAATTAGATCAAATTTGGTTAAATTTTTTCTTAGAGTAGTATAGAGTCTAAAAATATTTAAAATTGTGTAATAATTTTTATAGTTACTGATTAGATTGCTTCAAGGGAGGTTTGGAGAGCTATTTTACTTACAAATAATTAAACACTATACTTATTTTTCAGTTAAAATTCCTATACATGCAGTATTTGTCAGTCTTCTAAAACTTGACAATTAATTTCTCATGGCTTCATATATGTATGCAACTTATTAAAAACTATCTTGATTTTGATCAAGCTGTTTTGCAACATTGTATTGAGTCATTTACATTGTAGTTAATACTACTGTAGTTAATAAACTATTATGAAAATGAATTCCTAGGATGCCATTTCCTATTTTAATAATTCATTAACTCCCAAGATGCACATAAATTTGCTCATTTTAGTTTCTGTACAATTATGTAGTTTATTATATAAACAAAACTGGTCTTACATGTAAATACTATCAACACATGTAATATATTTTTGTATTCTTTTAACTTACAGATATGCAGTAAAGCCAACAACATAGTCCAACTTATGTATATATTTATATGTTTACATAATTTTAAATATAAAAATAGATTTGTAAGATGTCATCATTTTATAGGCTATACAGTGGATTCATCTTATGTATGTGGGATGATATATTTATTACAATAGGCTTTTTAAAAAGTTTTTTTGGCTCTTTCTGTATCAGTCCATTCGAAAATCCTACTTAAATTAAGATTGAATCCTACTTAAAGGATTTTATTGTCTTTTACCAAAGTCAGCTGTGTATGTACTCAGGCCACCGATACATTACTTGGTATATCTACTCCAGTACAATAAACAGTTGGTTAACTTCTTAGTCTAGACTGATAATTTGCCTAAGTTATGGAGTTGATACTGATTATTGTTAGCATGTCTAAAAGATAAATAGCAACCCAACATGAACTAAAATTTTCCATTCTTGTCCCAAGGAGGATTTAAGTGTGCATAATTATACTTTAAAAATCCTAGTATTTTAGAGGGAAAAGAAGTTTTTAAAAAAGCATTTTCAGATGATTTTTAATCACTTTTCCATGTGAAACAGCCAGAGAAATTAAATGACTTGGCCAACATCACACAAGTTAATTAACAGAGGTGAAACCAGAGAGAGCTGAGGTGTCTAACCATATTTATTTGGAGATAATCTCATGACTTTTTAATATGGTATACATATTGTTTTTTCATTGATTATAGGAGTTTTATTCTGAAATACGTCATATAATATTTTGAATTGTCTGAAATAGACTGCCTTACCTTTTTTGTTTTTTTGGTTTTTTTTAGAATTTAAGCATCATAATATTTTTATATGATTTTCTGTTTATTTACTTTTGTGTTATCAGTTTACATAGCTGGAGAACTTTAGTCAGTGTATATTGATATTAAGTTTCATTTTAAACAACTGATCATTGTAGCAAAATGTTAATTCTTTTGAAAATATTGGCTTCTAATGCACTGATATTTGTTAAATACAGTGTTTCAGTGATAATTTCTTAAAATCTTCGGCTTTTCTAATGAACTACTGAAAAACAAAATATGAAAAAAGTAAATGTCTAAAATACAGTTTATCAAATGAAAGTTTTTCTAAAACAGTCTCATTTACCAGATTTAGCTATTAAATGTAAGAAATGTGTACTTTTAATTATGTATGATTTTGAAGATTCCAGAATTGGATTTTAGATTATTATGAAGTGAGTCCTCTAATAAGGAAATTATTTTTAAGAAAAACTGCTTTTTGTCTTTAAATTAGAAATCTGATTTATTCTTATAACTCACTTTTTATATGACTAATTGAAAATTTCCAACTTTAACTAGTGTTTTTCTTAAAACTGTTCATTTTTCCTTAAGGAGCCAGAAGATATTTCATTGTTTCTTCATATTCTAGCTAAAAATAAATGTTTTAAATGGAAAAATCATTTTTAAACTGAGAGTTGTATGTAGTTGTGCATTTCTTTATTGTTTTTATAGATACTGCCCATTTAAATGGTGACTGAAATTATTTGAGATTAAATTTTAGACTAAAAAGGATTAAATATCAACTAGTTTGAGTTCTTCATTTTAAATAGAATTCCAGTTTGGTTCACTCCTCAGATAAGAACATTAGCAGCTGACCTGATACTGAGTATGTAACTCTGTAGTCACTGCTGACTGACTTGGGACCCCTAACTCACCAAACTTTTGTACTTACTGAGCATAGATTGACTCTTAACATCTGTATAATAATAGAGTCAAAATATTTACTTATAATACTTTTGTATTTATAATTTTCGAGTATTCCAGTTTTTCCAAAGTACCTTTTGAAATTGTCACATAGAAGCAGAGATGACCTAATTTTATGCTTTATCATAGTACCCTGAAGAATCACCTGATTGTTTTGTGGATTTTCCTGTTTCATTTTCTGTTTCCTGGACACCACAGGTAAATTCTTAAATATAAATAGTTAAAAAGTATATTGTTTTCAATTAAATAGCCTTTGTAGATTATAGAGTGGTTTTCCACTTTTCTTTATAAGCATTTATTTATAAACAAGCCTTCTGTAATCCTTCACTCAGTATTTTCTAATAGTTAATGTTCATTTTCTCTTTTCGCACACGTACACACACGCACTTGAACACCCACATGTATACACACATGCAGTCCAGCTTCTCTCTTTGTTTCGTTTGAGGTAAACATGCAGATGGTCTGTTGACATACATTTTTCTTTAAATTTAAATCCTAAAGAACTTTTTAGAAAGCAGTAAGCAGTAAGTAGAAAAGTAGGTGAAATTTTTTTTATATTGTTAAAATTTTAAGCACTGATGACATTATACCAGAAAATGTTATCGGCGAAGAATGAAAACATAAACTGTGTAATTTGTACTGTTTTTATTGTGATAAATTGTTTGTCTTTATTCTTGAATTTAGACTGTATATTTTTATATGCTTTAGTATTTCGTACTTTGAGTAAAGATTATAGATTCTTCCTTGCTTCTGTTCATTTAATTTCTCAGTACATTGATAATAGCTATCAAGATATTTTTACAAGCATGTGTAAAGTGTAACACATTGTTATGATTATCAATAGTACAATACAAATTTGACGTTTGTGATTTTTAAAGATGTGACAGAATGTAGTTACTTCACTTTAGAGAACACTCTAGACATGACCCTTCTTTCACGAAATAAATTCTTATAATAATAAAAAGGAGAAAATATCCCTTTTTTGGCAAAGAGAAAAACATTTCTAATAATATTTTGTGAATGTTCTGTAAATGAAACCTGTCCTTATTGTTGTTAGGAAATCTTCATGAGGTTCAAGTAAAATGTATGCTTCCATTTTAAATTACACGTGCCTAAGTGTTATTACATATCAAATTAGTTTAAAAAATGTAACAGATTTAAATAGTCTTATGTGGGCCCAGATACCATTTTAAGCAGACATTTATTTAAAAATTATTATTCTCATTTTGTTCTTTCCCACAGTGGAAATTGAGAAAATGTAGTAAAATACAGGAGAAGAAAAGGCTGTGATTTGCTTTAGGTATTTGATGTTTGTTATACATTTATAAAAAATACTATATTGATTTTTGTTTCCATTCAAGAATGACAATTACATGTGAGGTTTTTTGCTTGTTTTTCTAAGTATGCAACTTCTATTTAGTTCTGGAAGCTTTATCTTTCTGTTTTAAAAAGAAAGGTCATGAGAAAATATCATATCTGGATTGTATTATGATTTCTAGATTTTATCTTTAAATTGCACATTCACATTTATAACCATTCCAAAGTTGAAGAATATAGTTTTGACAAGTTTTTATGGTTTTTTAAAATGTAGATAACTGTGCAATGTTTCCCTAGACTTTATGAAAAAGTTTGCATCACATCAGAATTGGTTTGTGACTACTAAATTGGAATATCTTTGAGAGTGATTTTTTTTTTTTAGATTTTTTTTTATTCCTACTTAACAAGCTCAATGCCTTTTACATGTAAGTGTAAGATGACTGTAATAACTCAACTTCAAATTTAGGATTAATTGAGTCATATGTTTTTTTTTTTCGTAATAGCTCTCTAAGAAAGCAGAATTAATTAGTACTAACTGGAATTTCATAAGTTTTTTCTTAAATTATAGAATATGCTGAAATGACTAGCAAAGTACAGATTAAATGAAGACTCATTTTAATCCACACTTCAAATTCAACAGTTGTTACTGTTTTTTCATACCAGATTCAGCTCTAATTCTCTTTGTCTTAGAAATAAAATATTCTGGGAACAGCACAGACCCCTCTCCTTGTCCTGCTCCTTCTTTTCTTTTTGCTTCTTTTCCTTTCTAAAGAGGTCTGTTTCCCTGAAATTGATGTGTATGCTATCCACGTGTATTTTTTGCTACATTTTTATTTGACTTTTTATTACAATATTGTTTTGGTGATTGATTCAGGATCTGCGTGTCGCATACATTTATTTGAAATGTTATATTATGTCTGTCAACTGATTAATTTACCTTAATGATATGGTATTCAAAATTCTTGCTAGCAGCCTGCAGTGAACACATTCATGTGTTTCCTGGTGCGCTGCTGGGTTGTATGGAATGCTCCACTTTGGGGTTACTAAAATATTGCCGAATTGTCTTCCCAAATTGGTTGTACAAATGTATAATTCCATTTAGCAATGTCTTACTTTCCCAGATCTTTTAAGAGTTTTATTGTAACCTTAGTTTGACCTTAATTCATATCAAGAATTGATAGCTCTGATTAGTGTGTCCATGGTCTTTGCTTACTTTATGTATTTTTGATACTAATGCTTTTTGAATATCTTCTCCCTGTGGCATATCTTTTAATTTTGTATATATTTTGTCATACAGAAGTTTAGTTTTCAGTGTGGTCACATTTATTGGTTTCTTCCTTATGAGCTGTGCAATTTGTGTCCCAAGAAGATCTTCTGTATGTTTTTCTTAAAACATACTCTTGGCATTGTTCTGAAAGTTATATTTTTTTTCACATTTACTCAAATATGAGATAACAGTCTGAAGTTACACTTGCCTATATTACTATATGCAAATACAATTTAGAGATGTCTTCTTTTGTGGAGGTCTGAGATAATTTCAGACATTTTCTTTTATTCTTGCCATTAAAATTTCAGAAGTTTCCAAAAAGTACTACCTATCAGAGTCTAGCTGTACATCATAAGGATTTTTACACTAGTACTATAATAGGAACTATTTGACTCTTTTAGAAATAATAAAATTGTTCCCAATATTAATTTATAATTCAAAAGTAAGAAGCAAAATGGAACGACTTTACTTATGTGTGATCCTTTTTTATTAACTAGCTGAAACAATTCTGCTTGCGTGTGTTTATTTTTGCTTTTAATACTTTTTAAACAGTTGTTCTTAAGCAACATGAATGTAACTGTTGTAGTCTAGTAGTAAAGTTATATTTTGAGATACTGTAAATAGGTTTTAGGCAATTGATTTTAAAAAATCTTCGCTTTTGTACATTTCCTCTTTGGATTGTTTCTGGACTTTAAACTTTGAAGATCTTTATTTTCCTTTCTTTTTGTAATATAATAGACATGGCTTTGTGGCATCCATATTAAAAATGGGTAATTTTCCTTATGGTCCCTGTCTTCCTGCTGAGTTGATAATGTTTTGATGTATTTTTCTTTTGCTCTGATGAGAGGTCTGCTGCTGCTGCTCTGACATATTCATTTGGATGAATAATTATAACTTGCACAATGTCAAGCTGAAGATGGTAGGGTTTTGTGCGTCATGACAAGCCTAGTAGCCAGTGCAGGTGTCTCACAGCATGATCAGCAACAGCCAGTGTATTCTGGCTCAGAGGAGACATTTAGAGTAGTAAGAAATCAGCACCAAGGGCAAGGCTGCTGCTACTATTGCTGCTGCATGTGCCAAAGAAACACAAAGTGCTCCTCAAAAACAAGAGGCTAAATACCTCTTTAAAGATATTTATTTGTTTGCTCAGTAAAATCTGTTTTACAGATTTTAGCACAGACTGTAAAAACATATCATGATTTTTGTCTTATTCTACTTCTACACATGCTCTAAAATATATTAAAAAAAACATTTTGTTACCTTTAAGATTTTTACATGCAGGTCATATACACGTGAGTATTGTTGACTAATGAGAATATGCTACTGTTAGATTTTAAGTGCACTGGTATTATGATTATATAAAAATGAACTTCATTTTGTCCAGGTCACTGAGTGAGCAAAAATAGCTGTTTAAATTGCAATTCTACCTGTAAATGTGCAATTAAGCAAAGATTTGGTTGAAGTATCCTTGCCACAGGCAGTTAGAATTTTCAGATCGGTTATGATGCAATAAATAGTGGCTTTTATGTTTTTTATCATGGAAATCTGATATTCTTGGAATGGTGCCATGAATGAAGAAGAGCAAAACTAATGATAAAGCCTCTGGCTGATAATCTGATGGTGAATGAAGAATTTGTAATTAAAGGAAACAGTCCTATTACATAGCAGGGAGCATGACCCATTAGTTAGAGCAGCAGACTATCAGTTGGGTATCCTAAGCTCTGTTTACAGTTCAGCCACTGACTTAACTGTGTAATTTCAAACAAATCACGTGACTACGCTTCACCTCAGTTTATATGCATATGATCTTTTTCAATGATATGTAAAGAAAAATAAATTTTGTCTAAAACAAACACAATGTCAGGACCCACTCCCTGTCAAAAAACAAAACAAAACAAAAAAACCTCAATTATCCATTGCAAGATTCTGTGGAAGTTCCTTTTACCAACAAGATTTTCATTCCTTTCTTCACTATTTTGTCAGAGAACTCATAGTACTGGATTTCTGTTCAGTCCTAAATTGACTAATTATATACACTTGTATATAACGTTTTCTTGGATATTTTATTATTCCAACAGTGGTATAGATAAAAGGATCATAACAAAATTCATTATTTTGGTAGGCTAAAGTATGAGTGAGGGAGTCATGGGACCTATTAGAGTCAGGTATTGTGTTACCTGCTTCTCTTTCTTTTTCCTTCTTTTTTAATAACTTACTCATTTTTAAATTATCCTGAATTAATTCTAAAAAAGGGAAAATGCAAGTAAAATCGAGAAAATATAGAATCATCTTTAATGCTTTTATTTAGAATTGGACTCTCACTGGATAATAATTTTGAAACTATGCTTTCTCATTTAGCAAAATTACCTTTATCAAAGTTATACATAAATGTAGTAAAGTTTCACAAGGTGTTTTGTCTTTTTTAAATGAAGTGCTGGGATCAAACCCTGGGTCTTACATCTGGACCTTTGTGCATACTAGGCAAGTGGTTTACCACTGAGATACACCCCAGCTCCTTTTTTATTTCGTTTGGATAACATCAGCATTTCCTAGCTTCCTTGCCATCTACTACTTCCCTTTCACTAGGGTAAACCACTTTATAACTGATAGCTGATAACCTTGGTATTTGTGGTAGGTAGTTTTCCATCATTATAAAAAAATGACTGAGCTAACTTATAGAGTGTAAAGGTTTATTTTGGCTCACCAAAATAATCAGGATGTGTCAAATTATGATCAGGCCTACTCATTGCTGTTAGCCCCCTGCTATACGGAGTTGGAGAATGTGGAAGGGGCAGTTTTGGTGGAAATATGTAGTACAGCAAACATGTTCATCTCACTGCCCAGATGCAAAAGAAAGAGGAAGGGACTGGGCTCCTCCTCTCCTCTTTGAGCACACGCTCCCAGTGATTTAAGATGTCTCAATTAGCCCTTCTTTAAAATTTTCTACTGGCTCCCAATACTGCCACTTTGGGCAGCAAGGCTTTAACCCTTTGTGGGACATTTGAAATCAAACCTATAGCAGTATTTTAATTTGTTATCAGTGCTTTTATATTTATGCCACTTTTCGTTTGTTTTAGACATTGTTTATTAATTTCCCACTGTGAAATGAGTTAGCTGTTTCCCTACCTGTTCCTGCTCCATACATAAACATTCTTCTTGTTCTCTGCCAAATAATTATATTGTAATTTTGATATGAATACTGTTTATATTATTATGAATATGTAAACAGACTATGCAGTGGGATAAGCAATGTGTCGTTAGATATAATTATTTTTCCTTTGTCACCCTGGTTTTTGTTACTGAGTCACCATTTATCTTACTCTGTCACTTCCTTAGTTCTGTAAGTTGTATAACTCATTCAACCTCTATATACCTATGATATATCTAATTAAATGTTTTTAGTGGGCAGATACGTGTGTGATTTTAAATCTCAGAAGTTATTTGCCAGATGGAGGAAGATACTTGTTATTGTAATTTTACTTGGTTTACAAGATGGCCAAACTTTGTTAAAGCCTTGTAGAAGATTTGAGATCTGTACATTGTATGTGAGCATATGAGATACTTCTGTGGAATGGTAAGACTCTTCTGTGAATTAAAAGACACAAAAGGTGTAGCTTTTTTTTTTTTGGTTTTTTTTGGCAACAGGTTATCAGGTGCCTTCACTGCTACCTTAGGTACTTTTTAAATGACTTACCTACTGATGTTAATAAATCAAACATTTATTATACATCTTCATGGTAAACATCATAGATAATTCTGCTGGACCACTATAGTATGGTAAAAAGAGAGTACAGTCTTAAAAGTCTAGATTAAATCCTGTGTCTGTCTTTACCTGTATACAGCCTTGCATGAATCATTTAACTTTATAAAAGTAGGGAATGAAATTTGCCATAAATTTCATATAAGAGCAAGTTGAGATGTTACAAATAAAAGTGTGAAGTGTCATATAAGTGTCCAAAGTGATGTAAGAAATTAGTAAAATTTGTGCCTTGGTCAGCTCTTAAAATAGAGTCAGTATGGACAAAGAAATAGATCTATCCATATACATTTATATTATATATCTGTGTATATTTCTGCACATATCCATATAACAACAAATAGTTGGTATAAATATATATTGGATTAAAGACACTATCTCTATTTTAATCTCATGCCAAGGAATTTTCTGCTGTTCAAAAGTGAAACAGGGATGACGAATGAAAAAGGACTGTCAGTCTCACCAGGCAATGTGGATGTGGCAGATGAGTGTACTACATTGTACTCTGAGTACAGAAATAAAAGATGTTAGGAGGAATATCGTTTGTTTTTATAGTTTATACATTAACATATTGTTAATCTTGAACAAACTAATACTGATTTAGAGTAGATCAAAATATTTTATGTAATTAAGGCGACTCAAGTAAAAGAAAAATAAATCAGTTTCTAAATGACTTCTTAATGTTGTGATTTATATTTTAAAATACTTTAGATAAAGGAAACTTATTTTAGCTAATAGTGAAGCAAATTTGTTGCAGCACATATAACTTATTAATATTCAGTACCTCGTGTTTTGAGGTACAGGACTTCGTCAGCACGTTGGTAAATTGATAAAGTGTTTGTACTTTGATTTTTGTTTTTATCCAAGGGCTACTTTGATGTGCTTGTTATGGGAGTATTTGTGTGTTTTAGCCTATCCTTTTGGAAAAGTAAAAACCCATTTTCGAGTATAAAAATTCAGTAGATTGAAGACCAAAATGATAATTCAGTTAGGAAAAATATTAATTCAATTAATATGTACTAGAATCACTGAGTGATATTAATACTTTCAGCCAGGAAATAACCACCCACCCACGCTCCACATGACCCCATTTTATTTTCGTGAAATAGAAGTTGAATATTAGAAGTTAAACCAGTTTACCAGGTAGATGTAGGGAAGTAAACCAGAATACCAGAATTGGTAGGTAGTAAAGGCAGTGGGACAGTATATATTTTTAAGAGTATATTTTTAAAATTTTGTCACTGTATTTAGTTCCCTTGCTCTGGCTGTGAGAACAACATTGGCAACCAACACTACACACTAGGAGTCACAAAAATACTCATCTGAAAGTAAGTATTTTTGTGACCGTTTCTGGAAACTTTTGTTTTTAGTATGAATAACAAAATAGATACAGCTTTTTCTTCTTGGTGTGGTGGTACTTTTTCAGTACAACCTAATGAACAAAAAGCTAGATTCTTTATTTTTTACTAATGGGTCTGATATTTTAAGTCTGTAACATAATAGCTAAGGACAGAATTGAAAGTGCCTATTTTCAGTGTGCTTCGAGTCAATGTGCTTGACTTTTTCATTTTTTTTAAAAAGTGGTGCATTCTGTGATGAGTACACATGAAGTGATTTGCCCCTGTGGCAGATGCCTTCTTCACATATATCAAAAATAGTAGCAAGTATTTAAATGATTGGTAATCAGTTGTAGTTCAAAATTGCCTAAGTATGTAAGAGATTATAAATGTTCCTTATGGGTTGCTTGGCAGAAAGCAAAATTCAATTAAATGAAGTTAGTTATAGATGTATCTCTAGAAAGAGTGGAGAACATCAATGAAACGTAGTAAGATCAATTAACTGAATATTTAGATTTGTCACCTGATTGTGGAAATATTGCAATTAATATCAAAATTAAATTTCTTAAAAAGTTTAAGATCTTAATATTTCCTTACTCTGCTGAAGCGTTTTGAATCCTCCAAAGATAAAGATGAAAATGGTTATTAGAGGATTTATCTTCAAGTCTTATAGGGGAGTATAAAAAATCAGAATGGGAAGCAAATGTTGCAAGTACCAGAAAATTATGCTATTAATTTAAGTGTCATCAGAGCACAAAAGATCACATTCTGGGACTATGTGAACATTATTAAAATACTGGAAATAATAGTCCTTAAGATGAAGACATTATACTCTAAGATCTGGTTAAGTGACTGACATTATTACTTCACTTCAGGTATTATGAAAGTAACAAAATGCTTTTAAAGATAATAAGCGTTACGTTTCGAGATTGGCAGTATTCACACTTTTCTGCTTAAGTGCTTTCCCAGCTTAACATAATTTAATAACTGTTAGGGGGAATTAGCTAGTACCATGGTTTCCCATATGTAATATCTATGCCTTCCTTCTCTAGTTGGCACACATATGCGCGTGCACACAGAGTGATAACTTTTCATTCCTAAGTGGCATGTAAACTATTACTTTTATGTCTTTGTCCCCTGCAAGGAATTTTGTTCTATGTTTTTTTTTCTGTTCCTAGTTGTTGAGAAACTGTTGCAAAGAAGTTACTGCCATGTAGATTTACTGTTGTTTAAAAATCAGAATGAGTTTTTAAAAAAATCTTTATTAATCTATAATTGACATATAGTTAGCTGAACATATTTAAAGTGTACAGTTTGGTGAGTTTTGACAGATATTTACCCATGAAATCATCTCCATAATCAAAGTAATAAACATTTGTATCACACTCAAGTTACATCCTTCCCCTTTGTCGTCCCTCCCTGCTGTCCCTTCGTGGTCCCCAGGCAACACTGAAAACTTTGTCACTGAGTATTTGTTTGCATTTTCTTATAATTCTATATCCTCAGTCTTATATAATTCTATATACCTATTCTTCTTTACTCAGTATAATTACTTTCAGGCTTATCCAAGTTCCAGCATATAATATAATCCACTTTTATTTCTAATTATTTATAGATACATTCTCCATTCATCTGTTGATAGGGACATATATTATTTTCAGGACTTGGCTGTTACTAATAAAGCTGCTGTGAACATTGTGTCTGTAGTATTATATAAACATGTTTTCAGTTCCATTTGGTAAATAGGTGGGGCGGCATGGCAGGATCATATAGGAAGTATATCTTTAACTTTGTAAGGAACTGGTTGTGCTGTTTCACATTTTTTACAGTAGTGCTTCAGACTTCCTGTTTAGTTACCTTCTTGCTGGTATTTGGTATAGATCAGGTTTTTGTTTTTGTTTTTTCATTTTAGTTACTGTAATAGGTATTTAATGGTATCTTGAATGTGATTTTAATTTGCATTAATGACCAGTGGTGTTGAACGTCTTTCCATTTGCTTCTTTATCATTACATGTCTTCTCTATTGAAATGCCTGCATATTTCTGTTTGAATGCCTGAATTAATGTAAAGAGATACCATGTTCATGACTTGGAAGATTTAATGTGGTTAGGAATTTAGTTCTCTCCAAACTAATGTGTAGGTTTCAGCAAAGTTATTTTAAACATTGATAAAATTACATTATAATTTGTATGAAAAAGCAAAGGATCTAGAATAGTCAAAATAACAAATAACTCTGAAAACAAAGTTGGAAGACTACTCCCACTTGACCTAAAGGCTTGGAAACCTACCTTTATTAAAATAATGTGGTACTGTCATAAAGGCAGACAGATCATTGAATACATAATTCAGAAATAGACCCATACAAATATAGACAACTGTTTTCTACAGAAGTACTATGACAGTTCAATATAAGGATGGTCCTTTCAGCCGATGGTGCTAAAATAGGTATCTGTGTGCCAAGATGAACTTTATCTACATAAAAAAATTAAGTCTTGATGGATCATAAACTTAATATAAAAACTAAAACTTCTAGAAGAAACATGGGAGAAAGTGTTGTAGCTTTAGGTTAGACAGCGGTTTTTTAATGCACCACCAAACATAAGATCTGTAAAAAAGAACAAATTAGTAATTGGAGTTGATTAAAATAAAACATTTCTGTTCTGTGATACTATTAGGAGAACGAAAAGGGACAATGCAGACTAAGAGAAAATATTTGCCAGTCATACACCTGATAATGTACTGGTGTTCAGAATGTAAAAAGAATGAAAGCTCAATATGAAACCCAGTATGGGTAGTGTTTTATATAGACGTATATTCTTGTTACTTAAAGGATTATCCTTTTACTACCATTAAAACTGTGTATTAATTTATTTCATGCAAAGTTTTCAAAATATACTTAACTGGAGAATTGAACACTTAAACAGGTTGTTTCAGTCAGCTTCATAATGACAAAACATCTCACGTTAACTTTCTTTCTCCCTTCTCTTCATATCTCAGTATCTCTGTCTCTTACACACACACACACACACACACACACACACACACCCCACACACCCCCCAAAGATGCTTTGGCCTACATATGTGGCCAAACCCGTGTATGTGAATTAATACCCCCTCAGCGCACCTTGACCAGAGGCAATGGAAATCAGTAAATAAATGCTCTTGGATTCCATCTCTTGGACAGGAATTCTGAGGGCCTTTCTCTATAGCTTCTCCTAAAGCCATTATTGATGACAATGACCAGTTGAAAACACACCTTTATTTTGGCTTTTCTCTAATCTCTTTCACCCTTTGCAGTCCCCACTCCCATTCCCTAAATTCGTTTTCAGTAAACTTTCGCCACACAAGCTCTGTCTCAGGCTTTTCTTTCAGAGGGGGGAATCAAGCTTGGAGAAATTACATTGTCATATGCTACAGATAAAGGTGGTGTAAGACAAGGGTTCAAATATACCAGTCACACTTGTGGCCTGGAAATTTTTCTTCTTAAAAAAAAAAAAAATCCTGCCAGGCACAGTGGTACCCACCTACAATCCCAGCTATTTTGGAGGCTGAGGCACATACAAATTCAAGGCCAGCCTGAGCAATTTAGTGAGATCTTGTGTGGTACCCCCAACCCCCCCCAAATCTTGTTTACTCTTTTGATTGTTTAAGACTTATTTTTCAAGCTTAAACAACAAGACCTATGTAACTATGTATGATTTCCTAAACAGTTGAACTTGACAGACCTTCTTTAAAATCAGTTCATAAATCAAAAGCTGCATTAGGCTTCTTTCAGATGATATCCTTGATTCTAGAAAATTGTAATCTTCACAGTTGCTATTAGCTTTCCTTGTCACCACAATTTAAAATTTTTTCTATGACTTGTTTGTAACTAACTGGGCTATAGGCAGTTAGCTGCACTTATACCTAGTTTGTTTGTACAATGAAAGAAAGGTGTTTCTTAACATTGCCTACTATATTTTGAGGAGTTTAGACATAAACATACAAATGATTCATCAGGGGATGATGACTATGTAGAAACCAGGCCATGAACATCTTTCAGGAATAGTATGGTCTGTCATAATGGAGCTAAAAATAAAATCTGCCTTCCATTGGCTTATGATTCATAAGCAACAATTAGAAAATGTGGCACCTTTCGAAGTTTTAGAATAATGATGTCTGGTTGTCTGTTGGTTTATTTATTAAACATGAAGAAAGTATCCACACTGTCCTTGCCCTGCTCAAACATTGGAATATTTGATTCGTGCATACCTTCTACTATAAAACTCGGTGAGCGTTGCTAGAGTAGACTGATTCTGTACTTCAACATTGCAAAACTATTCCAGACATACAGTAAGCCTTTTGGTTTTTTGTAAGATCATGATTTGGTGACTTTTGGCCAGACCAACTTTATAATGGTTGGTAATCTCAGGGTTTAAATGTGAATGGTATTATACTGACTAGATGGTTTATTCAGAAATCTCTTCATTTGTGTATGCTCATAAAATTTTAGTGATCAGCACAAGGATCCTACATAAAGATCTTTCCATGGACAAGTCCGTATACAGAGCAGTCCAGATAACAGATTGAGGTGCAGAGATTTTCACTAAGTAACTTAGGTGAACCTAATATTGGATTGATTTCTTAATAACTTAATGCCTGCTCTTTTTAAATCATTCGGAGATGTCTATTTTTCTTTTTTGCTGAGCTAAATCCAGGCTCCTTATTTTTCCTTTAAGAAATTACTGTAAAAATTTTTTGACCTTTGCTTTTCACTATAGAAAGATTAGACTTTGTATAAAAGAATATCTTCCTGTTAAACTTGGCTCTTGTGCTCCCTATGCATTAATATTATTGAGGTAGTTTTCTAATTTCTCCTGTTAGGCTATACCTTTTTTTTTCTTTTTTTCTTTTCCTACAGTCTTATAGCCCACATTATAAGAGAGATCTATCCTTAAAAAAAAAATCTGTTGTGACTGGCATGCTTTCAACATGGACCTTTGCTGCAAACCTTCTGTGTTAGGTGAAGTGGCACGTACTGCACTGCTGTTTCTTACCTTGTTTCATAGTCACATGAGTTCTGTCCTCTCTCCTTGAGTATCTTAAAGATGTTATTTACTGCCTTTCTCCCACCGTACAAAGGCTGTAACTGAGAAGCTTCTGCATTATTACCTTCATTTCTGGAATATTTGTGTTAGCGAAACTATCGTACAAGTATGTATGTACAAAAAAAGCATGGCATTACCCTTTCGTCAGTGAATTCATCAGTTGAAATATTCTGGGTATAATTTCTAGATTTTTATTATATTTAAATTATATGATTGCTTTGTTATTCCTGTTAGGAATTGGTGGTTCTAAACTTATTTCAAAACATCAGTATTTTAGGAGATTCCAATTTTTGCCCTATATTTTAGGAAATAATAGTAGTCATGTAATGCATTTCCCTTAAATAACTATGACTATGAAGTATACGATGTGATCTGAAAATTTTGATTCTCATATAAAAGTTGTTTGATTTTGATACAAAACTTCTTTTGATCAAAAAATTTAATAGTAAGTCATAAATATGTATTATGTTTAAAAGACATGCATTTATATAATATTGATAAAATCTGTTTATAAATGAGAACCAGAAATAAATAGGAGTGCATTATAGTAACTGACAATTTAAAAGAGATTATAGGTATTATAAGTAGAATATTGCTTATTTTATGGATTTTCAAGCAGTTTACACAGTATTTAGAATTCTGGACTTTCAGGGCTGTAAGTCACCTTAAAAGTTATGTACGGCATACCCACATTTATAAATGCAGTGTTTAAGCTTGGAGAGGCTAAGTATGTCTTAGTTAAGATCAAACACTGTTACTCTCAAGATTACAACTGTGACTTCTTATAAACTGGGTGCTTTTATCTTTGTATCAGAGAACAAAACACAATCCTGGCACATGTTTGAAGTATTAATTTTATTGAATTCACTTTAATATATGTTTCACTGTGCTATGTACATATGAAACAAAACAGTGGTTAATAGAGCATTTGTGTCTGTTTCGACAGAGGTTTTTTTATGATGATAAAAATGTTTATTGTGGGAAATAAAAAGTACAAAGAAGAAAATAAAAATTGTCCTGAAGAGTTTTTTAAGCCACATTAACTAGGGATCAGTGAGAAAATCGAATAGTCATTGGATGAGATTTGGAACTAGACTACTGTTGGCCACTCTTGGATGTATTAAGGCGTGGATCAAGGTCCCCAAGGAGCTGCAAATTGCTAACCTCTTCAGAGGGGTTCGGTAGTGAAGTACTAACTAATAATGGGAATGCTGTGAGAGAGGAGCCAAAACATGGGACTGAGCAGTTATTGAAGACACTGTGTTGGAGAATGTAGATTCCCTGTCCAGAGTACTTCATTTTTTTCACCATTCTAACTCTGAGAATTTTCTAATTTCCTTTCCTTACCAAAAAGCTCTGCAGTTAGTGAAATAACCGTTTAAATTTGAGTCAGAGTATATTAGATCATATGTATTTTGTCTTTAGAGATTATTTCTTTATCCCCCACTTTTGTGTTAATGTGTTTATTTCTATTTTTATAAATGCTTTTATCAATAACCCTGTATATATTAAGGGTGTTAGTCCTTTGCTAATTTGATACTGATATTTTCATATTTGCTATTTCCTGCATTAGGCTGTGAACTTGTTTATTGAATATGGTTTCATATTGAGTATTTTAAATTGAAGATAAACCTTTTTCTTCTGTAGGTCTAATCTTATAAAATGAATTCTATTTTTACAAACTTACCATATACCCCAATCCCAAAATTTATTACAGAAATGAAGTAAGATATTACTTATTAAAATTATGATGAAAATGTTCTTATCGATGCCTTTCTTTTTCCTTACAAGCTGAACTGCCTGAATTTTGTAGAAGTATGGCTCTTGTATTGTTGGCTTGTGTCACTTCATTTTGGATGCATATAATTGTACTGTTTTGTATGTGTTTTGCTTATTTGAAAGTGTTTAAAATCCTTCATTACTGATATTACAAATACTTTTTCTATCAAAAGTATTTATAGTTGTATCTCTTAAACATAATTATGAGAAACTCAAGACTGTTTAAACATAAAAATGTAAATTGCTTTTTAAAGACAGTGATGGCTTTACTATTATTTAGTGAAAATCCATTTAAGCTAACTTCCATAAAAGAGTGGAACAATGAATTCAGAGATTGACCGAACAATAAGCACAAAGAACCATCATAATTTGTTTGAATCCTTAAAAAATACATTAAACCTTTTCATACTTTTTGTCTAATTATGTCTGCAAAGTTACTTCCTAACAATGTTTAAAGATAGTTTAGTCACAGTTACAAAAAGCACTGTATTCAACTTCATTTTGTAACAAAAAATGAAATTATTTTCACACTAAAATTGTAGACACTATTTTGAATGAATTAGATGTATAACATTAGTAAAATTCTACATACATATTAGTGATAGATATTACTATTCCATTCATAAGCTGTGTAAGATACATAATAAAATGTGATCTTAAGGTGTAAAGTCTAGTGGCAGTGAAAAATGTCAATGCTATTGTCTGTGAAGAGATGTGAAACAGGGAGAATGGACTCTTGTTTATTGGAGTTTACCTTCTAGTGAAATAAACAGCTTAAGATTTCTAAATTGAATATAGTTAGAGTGAAAGATCATCTACTATTAGTGGAGTGTCATATAACTTCCTCAGCTTTCCTCTTTTCACAGAGCTCCTTAATAAACATTCACAGTCAGTTTTTGGCAGCATTAGAATCACTGAAGGCGTTCTGGGATGTAATGGATGAAATTGATCAGAAGACCTGGGTACTTGAGCCACAGAAACCAACACGGAGCGCAACATCACGCAGAATCGCATTAGGTAGGGAAAAAAGAGGATTACGGAATTATTTTTACCTCTTTACTTTTACTTTGTATTATGAAAATAAATCTTAGATGAAAATTCTTGGTATGAAGTCAGCTTTTAAAACTTTGTGGGATAAACTATGATTTAGTTCATTACTCCATATTTAAATGTAAATATTTTAGGTGAAAAGGACAAGTACTAGGGTATTCATTATAAAAGATGACTAGACAGTGGAAGTAACATTCAGTATTTAATTAGCTTTCAGTTGGCACAGAAATGGTGGAGTGGAACAGGTTATTCAAAATGTACGTTACTTAGGAAAAAAGAACTATGTTAGAATTAATGAAATCTTCATCTGTGAACCTTAGTCAAATTGGTACGTAGAGATCTCAGAACACTTTGACAAAAATACAGAGAAGAGAACCTCAAGTAGACCATTAAAGAGTAAACAGCACAGTATAAGAATTGAATATATTTTAAGTACTGTACCCTCTTAATGATAAATATATGAAATTAAGGTGTAAGATACGGCAAGTATTTCTGTAATTTTATATTGTCTTGACCTTGAAATACTATGTATTTCCATTACAGGCAGCCAAAACAAAGTCAATTTTAGAGTTAATCTTTCTCAAGATTTTAGATCTTTTAAACTGTATTTGTGGCCACATTAAATATCATAGCTGATTTTAAACTTTTCTCTCTTCCCTCCAAATATGTTTGGAAAGGCTTATATTCTGAAGCACATTTTAAAATTCTGATGCAGATCATGTCTACATTACTGAACAATTTTTGTACTTTTCTACTCAGGCATAATAGATTATCTGTAATTGGGGAGGGGGAGTGACATGTTCTAAAAATAGTGTTGTTATTTTCCCAGTTTGGAAAAGTCCAATAGTATTTAATCTGGAATAATTAACCAAATTATGGTATATTTGTGAACAAGTAGATATTAAGAATAAAAATATTTTCGACAAAGAAATGTAATTTATTATCTTCATGGCCTGATTAAAATACTGTAATTATTCTTAAAATGTACTTTTTATTTTTTTTTTTATCCAACATAAACTGTCAAGTCGTTATTCACTCTTTATTCACCATTACTTCCTCACCCCCTTTCAGGAATTGATTTACCATGTTAGGACCAAATTTTGAACAAATTAATTGAAAGATTAATTAATGTAGCCATCATTTAAGTGAACGTACGTTCCAAAGGCATTAGTAATAAATGACATGGCTAAAAGAAATTTATGTTCATACCAAAGAATGTATGAACAAATGAGGTTCTGTCTTTGAATTTTTAAATCTCTTTCATTGAATGGATACACACCCTCATAACTTTTGCCAGATTTGTGATAATTCTGTTTATATTATTGCCAAATTTAGCAGAAGGCTTATTTAATAGTATAGAAGTTATCAGGACATTTTCCCTATAAAAATGAAGACCTAATCAATCTTAATTATCCTAAGTGCCTTCTCAAAGTAACAGTACAATTTTTGAAATTTGTAGTATACCCCTGTACAGTTAAAATTTTGAATCCAGTGACGAATTCGGAAATAGAAATAGGTTTTTTGTGGGGGTTGTTGGGAATCAAACTCAGGGCCTTGTACTCGCTACGCAAGCACTCTACCACTTGAGCTAAATCCCTTCCCAACCCCTAGCTTTTTTTTTTTTTTTTAAGACTGCAGAACAGATTGTTTTTGTTTTTGTTTTTTTTTTTTTTTGAGGCAGGTTCTTGTTCTGTAGCTCAGGCTGGCCTTGAACTCACTGTGTATCCTCGGCTGGGCTTGAATTCATATGGGGTGATCCTCCTGCCTCAGCCTCCCAAGTGCTGGGATTGGGATTATAGGGGTGTGCCACCATGCCCAGAATGAATCCTTTTTTAACTACCAGGGAAAGCTTCATATGGAGCAAAAGAACTCAGAAATTGTTTTTGTAAATTTTCATAAAATATAAACATTTATTTTTACCATTTATTATATTACTAGTCTTTACATTTGTCCTAGTTCTTTTTCGAGAAAGTCATGCAAATAATTTAGATCGTCTTTTTTTTATAGAAGTACTAGGAATTGAACCCAGGGCTTTGTGCATGCTTAGCAAACACACTACCATTGAGCAACGTCCCCTGCTCTTTATTTTGAGAAAGTCTTCCTTCGTTGTCCAGGCTTGGCCTTAAACTTGCACTCCTTGTACCTCAGCCTCCAGGAGGGCTGTGATTACAGGCATGCACGTCCACTTCTAGCAGATCATATTTCTTTAACTTGTGAAATTTTTGATATTGAAAGTCCTACTCATTATATAGGAAAGTTTTATTTAAACTTTACTGTAATAGAATTGACCAGAATCCCAACTTAATCTTATTAATTTGTTAATTGTCTCTGTTTTTAGAAACATGAGCTCCTTGAATCTTTAGTGGTAATCGTAATCTCAAAATTCTTTTGGTTAAGCTGATACACTGACCTGCATAAAAACTTATTCATAAAACATTTTGTTCAATTTTTTCTTAGGCATACAATAAACTGGCAGCTGGACAGAATTCCTTTATTTTTTGTTGGCTTGTTTGATGAACTCTTCCACTTGTAAAAATGTTAACCTTCTTTCCTTCTAGGGAATAATGCTTCCATAAACATAGAGGTAGACCCCAGGCATCCTACTATGCTTCCTGAGTGCTGCTTTCTTGGAGCTGACCATGGTACAAGATCTCAGAACTCATATTTTTAATAGAATCATAAAATCCTTGTCAATCATTGTTAACTATTAGTAGAAATTATTCATATAAAATTTTCTTATTTTGAACTGTATACTTTTAACATTTGAATGAGATTTTCACATCAACTAATTAAAAAACAAATTATATACCAAATGTGTCTTTACAGAATGAGAGCAACAAATGCTATATTTTTAAACTTTTTTTACTTTTTCTTTTTATGAAGTTGTAAAACCCTTGGGAATTAAGCTGAGCAGAAACATACATTTATGGTAGGTACCTTGGCAATATAATTGTTACTTTTCAATGATTTTGCAAACTTTATAGCACAATTTGTTTTTCATTTTTTCAGGGATCCAGAATATAGTCTATTACAAAATTTGAAAGATGTTTTAGAAATTGATTTTCCACCTCGTACTATCCTGGAAAAATCTGTAAGTTTTATCAGTTCTTTGGTATTTCACACAGTGTTGCATAATGAAATTTAAACGCTTCTCTCAGAAAAATGAGGGTAGAAAGGAAGAGAATTAGAAGAATGTTAGAGCACAGATCTCTGAACTGAAAGTAATAGTTTCATCAAAGACCTTGTTAACCTTTGACCGCCATTTTTTAAGTGTCATTTTTTCATGGTTTGCAACAGCAAAGTGATTAATGACAGTCATATTTATTAATAACAAACTAGCTAATTAAATGTTTAGATTTTCTATACTGTCTGTTATGGATGACTGAAATAAAGTTCTAATTAGCTTGAAATCCATGTTTGTGAGGCTAGAAGTACAGCTTTTCAAAAATGAAGAGAAACTATTATTACAAAGATAATAAAAGTACAATTGATTTATGACAAAGTTGCTAGGGATGCAGATTTTGAAGTTTAGTAATCACTGGCTTATGTCCGCTCCTGTCTTTACATACTACATGGAAATTACACTTATGTATATGGGGAAATTGCTGAAGTGCAAAAATCTTGCCAGCTAAAAATGAAATTTAGTACATCTCTGTATATTTGAGTGAAAAAGGAAACATTCTGACAGGTGGCTTTTTCTGGGTGTTAAACAGCAGTATGATTATATGTTCTGCAATATAGCAATAGTCATTTTTATAAAAGCTACATTTAAAAAATTTAATAGTGTCTATTAACAGTGATGGTGAACCTTTTAGAGCAAAGCACCCAAACTGCAACCCCAGACCCACTCATTTATTGCAAAGTGCCAACACTAAAATTAAACCTGAATACTGAGGTTTTTAGTTTAGAAAAAACAACTCACACATTAACATCTTTTGTCTTAAAAACAAATAACGCTTGCCATAGATTTACCACCACTGGTCTAGATCATTTGTTCTTCCTAATCTTCTACATTTTTAAAGAACTATGCCTATAAACATTTTTCTTTTGAAGGATTTAACTATGGATTGTGGAATTTGTTATGCCTATCAACTTGATGGTGCCATTCCTGATCAAGTGTGCAATAATTCCCAATGTGGACAGCCTTTTCATCAAATATGCTTATACGAGGTAAAACTAAAATAAATTAAAAATAACACCAGCAGGACTTTTTTCAGCTAACAAAACATGGGAAGTATGCATATTTGAAACATGCAGACCTTCAGATCCATTTACTTAAGTGGTCCCCCTCGTTTGCAATTAATTCCTTTTCCCGATTTACTCTAGATGCTTGTGTGCTTCATTTCTTCATCATGGTTATTAATTAGTGAAGAAATGTCCAAAAGTGTGCAGAAAGGGAGACTACCAATGCAGACTATATACTTGGACTACTTTACTGTTACATAACATATTAAGTTGATGGTTCATTGGAATCTTTCCATAAATATCTCATGTAACCACAATGCAAACTGTAGATTCATTCCAACTGGTTTGATAGAAGCAGTGGAGTGAAAAGGAATTAGCACGTAGCTACCACCTATTTCTCTTTAGACTATATATAAGTATAGAATAAATGCAATAATCCTACTTTTGATATTTAGAATGTTTTTTTGTGATCTGAGTATTTCACAGCACTCATAGGCAGCACTGTTGTATTTATTTACTATATGTGAAGTTTGATTCCATTCCTGTTTTTGGTTATTTGTTCTCTGTAGCACTCATCTTAGGACACAGTCAATGCAATTACAAAACACCTTGTCACTGTATAGTGCTTTCAGTTTTCAGTCCACCATACTCACTTCTTCTCCTTTGTGATTAACAATAGCAGTTTAGTGCTATGTGTATTTTAGCGATGAAGAATGTAAAGACAGATGTCAGTATACTTTACATAAAATCATAAAATACCATATCTAATTACAGAACTCTGAGGGAGTTTGTGCATTATTTTATAATAGTATTAATATTTAAAAACTGCCTTATTCTTATAATCAGTGGACTGAGAATTAATCCACTGTTGGTGATTAAGACCAGAATTAAGACCTAAATTTACAAAAGCCATAAGGTATCTTTTATGGTAGGAGTTCTTAATATGTGATTAATGGATTCAGGGTTGATATAAGACCCCAGGAACTTGTATGTCTAGGTATATGTCTTATTTTGGGGGTAAAGGAAATATAATTACTATTATTTTTTTTAAAAGGGCCATAATTTGCTTTCAGATCAATGGTTTACACTTCAAATGCCATGTCCATTTCCCCTCATTAGTCAACATAATAATAATCTGGCATTGGCCTAGAAAATGTATCTCTTACTCTCACAAAATACAACTAGTAAAGTAAATGTTCTGGAATAAAAATAATGCACTAAAAAAGACAGGAAATGATCTTTGGAGTATCTATAATTTGTAATCACACTAACACTGCTTCTTTTTAAAATCTTCAGTGGTTGAGAGGACTACTCACTAGCAGACAGAGTTTTAACATCATATTTGGTGAATGTCCATACTGTGGTAAGGTAAGTAAATTACTAATCACATTTTATAAAATGTCTGGCATATACTAATGTGGTATAAAAGATAATCAATATAGACTTGGCTTATTTAAAACTTTTTGAAACATGTTATTCTCTTATGTAAACAAAGTAGTAAAAGGTAAGTTCCTCTAAAATGAATTATCCGTATCACTGTCATTTTAGTTTTTAAATTGTCTTTTTGATCAAAAATATTTAATTACTTTTCTAGATTTCTTAGGTGATCTGAAAACTTCAGAAATGTTTCAAACTATAGTGACACTATTTCTAGCATAAAGAAAAAAAGAAATACTTTCAGAGTGCTCACAAACTTTGTTAAAATATATTTTCTTTCTTAAAGCCAATTTCCTTGAAAATGTCTGGAAGGAAACCCTGAAGTAAGAGCATAACATTTCTATGAAGAGCTAGAAAGTTTAAGAATTATCAAAAGGATTTTGATATCTTCAAAAAAAAAATAAAGCAAGACATACCAGTATCAAAAGCAAAACTATGATGGTGCCATAGCAATATATATCTGCCTTTGATTCTTCACTAAGAGTAAACTGGGAAATTGTAGACCAAAATCCTGCAGAACTTTGTAAGTCTGTGACTTCCGTACCAACTGTGGAAGTATACGTATTACGAGGTGGAAATTGCGACTTGTTGGTCATATCTAGGCTGGTAAAATCTTGATAGGGATCATAAATTGAATTTTGGAAGCAGATATAGCTAGACTTTCGTGGGAAACTGTTTACTTTATTCAGAAGTTCTGAAGACTCATGGTATTTTTGTCTTCTTCTTGTGCTTTCCTATAGAAAAAAATACATAGTTTGTTAGATTTGCGTTACCCAAGTATTTATTTTCTGTACTGTGTAAGAATGCTAAATAAAATTTAAACAAATCTGGCTCATTTGGTTGGTTCTTTTAAGCCACATCGATTTATAACCTAAAAATAGGCTAGAATATGAAAACTGAATTCTTTTGGCAAGATTGTAAAACGCTAAATCTTATGGGGGTATGATAGCCACAATTAGAAAGCTTTTGGTCATTAATGTAGCTATCGTCAACCTTCTGCATATAATGGCAACTCAGAGCTTATTCTGCTTTGTATTGAGTAAAGGATAAAGCTATACAAGGGGTGGTCAAAATACATGATGAATGTTGAAATTTAAAAAAAAAACAAAAACAGATACAATAAAAGCTATATTGCACTCACCTATCATTCTGGCCCCTTTCTGTAGCAGTTCTAGAAGTTGTGTTTTGTAGCCTTCAGAGGTGTGATCAAAAATACAGTGAATTTTGTTATAGAGTCCCATTCATTGTCCTCACTGGATCTGGCATCATGTGAATTCTGGCTTTTCACCAAAGTCAAAAGGACCATGAAAGATAAATGCTTTAAACTGATTCGGGACATTGAGGTAGCCATGGCAGGGCAACTGAAGATAGAAGTAGGACTTCCAGAACTGCCTCAGAAAGTGGCAAGCATTGTGGAATAAGTGTGTTTGAAGTGAGAGGGAATATTTTGAGGGGGAATAATGCCAATGTATCTTTCACTATAATCATTTTAAAATATTTAAATATCTACCATATTTTTTAGTCATACATTGTATACTAGCAGGGAAAACCATCCTACTGGATATTGTGTCATGTCTCTTGGAGAGCTGTCTAGGCAGAGAGTAACCACTATGGACTGAATCAATACTAATGTAAAACAGATTAACAGATTATTTCAGTATGAGTTTCATGAGCTGCTTCAGTGTTTTCACCATTATTCCTGTTGGCCAAAGACTCAGGAATGACCTTTCTCCTTTAGGCTTAACTGGCTGAAAGTCAGGAGTTGTTCTGTTTTGGTTTCATATTTGTGATCTCTGACAGGCCTTCTCCTTTGTACCACTGAGCAAGTAATTCAGAAACTTTTATAAAACAAAGCAAATCTTTATCATTAGTTTCATCTAGAAACATCTGCTACCATACTATCATTATTCAGAACAGCAAACAGTCAGCCTTTAACCTGTGACTCTAGACTCCCTGTTCCCCTGCAAGAGTCAATTTTAGAATATGAAGTTTTAGAAAGTCATGAAGAGACACAAATGAGAGATGTTTTGAAGGCTCTTTAGCTTTCCTATTAAAAAGAAATTACTTGAGAGTCAAGTAACTAGTTTCTACTGTCCGAGAGCTAACAAAGTCACATGAATACAATTTTCCTAAAGTTCTATCAGCTTTATTCACTACAGGCAAAATAAGTGAATAATTATTCCAGTATACCCATAAATCATCTTCACACAAAATAAAACAACTGTGCCATCAAATCACATAGAAGAGCTGAGAATTACTGCTAAGTTTAGCAGCACGTACATATAATTTATCTGTGGAAGTAAGAGCTATCACCTAGTTAATAGAAATCGAGTTACTAATATTTCAAGAATCATCTAATATTTAACTCATACAACTTGTCTTTTAGCAACAACCAATGAAATCCACAAGAAAGCTACATATAAAAGAATTTAACCACCTGTCATCTTTAGTTTATTAAGAGGTCTGATGGGGAAAGACAGTCTGTATTAAGAGTTGGCAAAATTTGACTCAATGGCCACATGCATGTTTTGTGAATAAAGTTTTATTGGAACACAGCCACATCCATACATATTGTCTATAGCTGCTTTTACCTAAGTTAGTAGAGTTGAATAGTTCTGACAAAAACAGAAACTATCCAGACTGTAAGCCTAAAATATTTTCTCTCTGCCTGCTTAAGGAAACATTTGCTGGCCAAGGGCAAAGCTCATTGGTAGGAGTACTTGCCTAGCCCTGGGTTTCACACCCAACATAGAAGCAGGAGGAGCGGGTTGCTGGTCCCTGTTCTGTGGCATTGTTTCTCAAATCTGAGAAAGCATATACATCAGTTGGAATCTTGTTAAAATGCAGATCTCAGACGGGAGAGGGAGTTGAGATTCTGTCTTACAGGTGATATCAGTATAATTGACTTACACACCATGCTTTGAGAAGAAAAGATTTAAGGCAAAGCAGTGATCTATGCTGCTAGAGTATGGGCTCTCAACCTGAGCTGAGTTTGCTCCACACAAGCCATTTTGGGTTTTCACATCTGGGGAGGAGGTACTACTGGCACCCAGTGGATAATTGCTGCTGAACACCTTACAGCACACAGGACAGCCACCTCACAACAAATAATAAACCAGCCCCAAATCCCAATAGTGCTGCTGTGAAGGAACTCTTCATTAAAGTAGTTTGGAAACTTGAATGCACATTGGTATCAACTCCACATTCTCCCCAGCTTCTGGTAACCACCATTCCATTCTTAATTCCTTAAAGATCAACTTCAGATTCCACATATTAGTGAGATCATGCAGTACTTGACTTTCCATGCCTGGCTAATTTCATTTAATATGATGATTTCTAATCCAGTCCATGTTGTTGCAAATGACAGGACTGTATTCTGTTTATGGCTGAATATTATTTCAGTGCATGCATCTACCAGTTTTCTGGTTGCTTCCATCTCTTGGCTATTATGAATAGTGCTGTTGTGAATGTGGAAGTGCAGGTATCTCTTTGACATAATGACTTCATTTCCTTTGGCTGTATAACCAGCAGTGGGACTTGCTGAATCAGATGCTACTTCTATTTTTAATTTTTTGAGGAATCTCCATACTGTTTTACATAATAACCGTACTAATTTATATCCCTGCTAAGAGTCTACAAGTGTTCCCTTTTCATCTTTGCCAGTACCCGTTACCTTTTGTTGTTTTGAAATAACTATTATTAACTAGAGTGAGATACTATCTCACTGTGGTTTTGCTTTTTATTTCCCAGATGATTAGTCAGGTCGAGCATTTGTTCATATTACCTGTCGGTCATTTGTATGTCGTCTTTGAATATCCATTTAGGTCTACTGCCCATTTTTAAACAGGTTGTCTTTTCTTTTCTTTTTTTTTTTTTTTTGCAATTGAAGTTTTGGAGCTCTTTAAATATTATAAGTAGTAAGCCCTTACCAGGTGTATAGTTTGCAAATATTTTTTCTCATTCTATAGGTTGTTTCTGTTTCCTTGGCTGTGCATGAGGTTTCTTTGTTTTTTTGTTTTTAGCTTGATACAATCCTGTTTGTCTGTTTTTGCTTTGTTCATTTGTTTGTGCTTTGGGGTCTTTTCCAAAAATTCCTTAATCACACCAATGTCCTGAAGCATTTTGCCTATATTTCTTTTAGTAGTTTCATAAACCCGGGTCTTAACATTTAAAATCTTTCATCCATCTTGAGTTGATTTTTATAACTGATGAGAGATAGGGTCCTAGTTTTATTCTCCTGTATATGGATATTCAACTTTCCCCAGTATCCTTTATAAACATGACTGTTCTTTCTCTAATGAGTTTTTTAATATCATCATCAAAAATTTTTTGGCTAAAGATGTGTGGGTTTATTCTAGGCTGTCTACTTTGTTCTACTGATCTATTTATTACCAATGCCATGCTATTTTGGTTATAACTTTGTACTATGTTTTGAAGTTAGGTAGCGTAAGACTTCCTGCTTTGTCCTTTTTGCTTAAAATAGTTTTGGCTATTCAGGTTTTTTGTGGTTCCATACAAATTTTTGTGGGTTTTTTTTTTTTCTTCCTAGCCATGTAAAGAATGTCATTGGCATTTTCATAGGGATTGCACTGAATATGTAAACTGCTTTAAGTAGTATTGGCATTTTTACAATATTATTCCATTCTGTGAACACACATGTGTTTCCATTGTTTGTATTCTGTTCAGTTTCTTTCATTAGTGTTTTATTGTGGATATCTTTCACCTCTGGTTAAATTTATTTCTACATATTTTTGGTAGCAATTGTAAATGGGATTGCTTTCTTGATTTCTATTTCAGAGAATTGGCTATTGGCATATAGGAATGTTAATGATTTCTGTATACTGATTTTGTAACTTTGCTGAATTCATTTACTAGTTTTAACAGTCTTTTGGTGAACTTTTTGGTGTGTTCTACATATAAGACCATATCATCTGAAGCAGCAACAACTGGACTTCTTTTCCAATGTGGGCAACCTTTATTTCTTTCACTAGGCCCGCTCAATGCTTGCTCGCACTAGGACTTTCATTACTACGTTGAAAAACAGTGGAGATTTATGACATGCTCAACATGAAACAATCACAGAAACAGAGAAGAAACCAATGTTTTTCAGTGTTCAGAATTGGAGAAAGGGTATCATTACAAAGCAGCAACAGAGATTTCTTTGTGGTCACAGGACAGTTCTGTAAGGTAATAATGGTGGTTGCTTTAGACAATACAGTACAGTTTCTTCGGAATATACATACAAGCGAATGTAAAAAATTGGTGATATCTGAATAAGGTCTGTATTTGACAGTAGAATAACAATGTTGATTTTTTGGTTTTGAAAATTATACTATGGTTATGTGAAATGTTTTCACTGGGAGAATCTGGATTAAGGGTACATAGGCACTCTCTGTATTATCTTTGCAATTAAAGTCTATAATTAATTCCAAATAAAATATTTTTATTTTTCTGGTAGTGCTATGGATAAAGCATTTTTTAAAAATTCAGAAATAAAATATAGATCCAGTTCTTCCTACCCAATAAAGAGTAAAGGTGAAATACAGATATTTTCAGACAGACAAAAGGAGTATTAGGAATTTCTTTGGAAATAATAGCAAATATAAACTCAAGATATACTGAAGTTATAAATTCTAGCAATTGTAAAAATTTGAGTATTTAAGACTTTTTTTTTAATCCTTAATTTCTTTTTTAAATTTCTTTACAAGAAAACTGACCTTTTACAGCAATAATAATAAAGAATTACAAAATTTATTACATTTGTAAATTTGTAAAGGCAAAATGTATACCAATAGGACAAAGGCAGGGCAAGTAATGGCAGTATGCTTTTATATAAAGATCTTACACTGTTTGTGGAGTAGTATATTAAATCAAGGTAGATTGTGTAAGATGAGTTAAAGGTATACCCTCTGTCTTAGTCACTTTTCTTGTTGCTGAGGCAAAATACCCAACACCCAAAGTTAAAGGAGAAGAGTTTATTTTGGCTCACAGTTTGTAGAGATTTCAATCCATAATCGGCTGGCTCCAAGGCAGCGTGGTATGGCAGAGGTGCATCACAGAGGAGAAACAGTCTGTGACAAGCAGGCAGGGGACAGCAAAACAAACAGCAAGCGACAACGACAGCCCTCTTTCTGTCCCTTATATTTCTATCCAGGCTACTTGACCTTGGGGTGGGTACCACTCACACCCTTAATCCTAGCGTCCCATCATGAATCATTCCCAGCATCACACACCCTAGATCCAGCCACCTCCAAAATGCCCCACCTAAGACTGCATGAGGCTTTGAGGGGACATCTAGATATAAGCCATAACACCCTATAATTTTTACAGCTGTGGTAATATGACTCAAGTACTTGAAATATGGATTATATGAATGGAGTGGCACCACTAGTGTGAAATGGATGTCAGACTTTGAAAACTTAATATGAAAAAATAATGTAAAACATTTCCATAATATTTATAAAGACAACATTTTGGATACTGGTTTAATTAATGTATGTTTACTTGCTTCTTTTTACTTTTTAGACTTGAGTACCAGAAGAACTAAAGTTTTGTATGTGGTACACATTATATCTCTATTACAGAGTTGCTTTAGAGCAGGGATTTGCAAACTTTTTCGGTAAAAAGCCTGATAACAAATATTTTAGATTTTGCGTACTGTACGGTCTTTGTTGCAGTTACACAGCTCTACCAGCATACCAGAAAAGCAGTCACAGACAATGAAGTTAAGAGTAAGTTGGCTGAATTTGGCACACAGACCACAGTGTGCTGAAGCCCTGCTCTAGAATAACGACTTAAACAAACCAAAACCAAAGTATGGTTTAAAAAAATAATAAAGATGATAAAAGTTCTCAAATTTGTTTAAAGTGGAGGACAATCAAAAGCAACCAAAAAAATGATGCATAAAGAAGGCAAGTAGCAAGAATATAAATTATACCAATAATTGCAACAATAATTGCATTAAATAGAAATGGAGCAAATAACAGTATTTGACAGATTTTACTTAAAAAATGACAACTATATGTTACAAAAGCACACAATCAGTCAAAGACACATATGGGTTAAACATGTAAGAATGGAAAAGACTATACCCTGTAAATACTAATCGCAAGGCTAGAATTGTTAAATATCAAAGGAAAAGAATTTAAGACATGTATTAACATATATAAAGAAAGATGTTCTACAATGATAAAGATGACAGTTCACCAAGAAGACAGAATTTTCCTTAAGTCAGTATATGCCTAATAAGAGGTCATCAAAAACCATGAAGGTAAACCTAATAGAACTAAAGAGAGAAATGGATACATTCACACTTAAAATTGAAGATGTTTATATTCCTTTGTCAGTAAGTGATAAAAAGGTCAAAAAAATTTGATTAACACTATCAATTCAATATTCTTTAAAAGTATACAATTATAGAAGTATACTGTATACTTATAAGTACACTTACACAAGGAACTCTTTAAAAGTATACAAGGAATATTCACCAAGCTATGCCTTTTGCTGGACAAGAAAACATTTCAATGAATTTTAAAAGAATGTAATAATACAGGATATGTTCTGATAACAATAAAATTAAATTAGAAATCAATAATAATCCCAGAGAAATCTCAAAAGTACCCAGGAATTAACATACTTCTAAGCAACACATGAGCCAAAATAGTCCACTATTTTAGTTTATTAATTTTTTTGAAATTGTATATTCTAGGTATTTATTGCTACTATATGGAAATAGAATTTTTTATACTGACTTTGTGTCCTGGAACCATCTAAATTCACTTACTAGTTCTAATACTTTCAATTGAATAATACATGAAGCCAAATAATAATGAAAACATGATGTAGCAAAATATGTGGAATACAGTTTATGTATGGCTTAGTATCTTAGAAAGGAAAAAATGCTTCAAATCAGTGATTTTAGTTTTCATCCTATAAATCTTGAAAAAACAAAACTAAACCAAAGTAAGTAGAAGAAAATGATAAGCAATTAGTGAAATAAAAAACAGATTAACAACGGATCAAAACAGAAGCAAAAGCAGAAGTCAGTCTTTGAAAAGATCCTTGAAAATAGTATTCCCTTAGACTATGGAAAATAGAAACCAAAAGTTACAATTATTAGGAATAAATGAAGAGTATCTACAAATACTAGAGATGACAAAATGATCACAAGAAAATATTGTTGACTTAGTGATGATAAATTCAATAGAAGAAATTACTTGTATAATTATCAAGCTGATAGAAGAAGAAAAAGAAACTCTAGTAATCTTGTATCTGATGAAGTAAGTAAATTCACAGGACTGCAACAAAACTCAACTCACAATGTGTCCATGCTAAATTCAAGCCAACATTTAAGGGAGACTTAAAATATTTTCTGAAAACAGAGGTACTTCAACTCAACTCATAATCTTAGAAACAAACCTTGCAAGGATATTATGAGTAAAGAAAATTAAACACCACTGTTCTTCATCAATGTAGATATAAAAATCCTTAACAGAATTGAAATTCAGCAGGAATTAAGTTGAAGTACAGCAAACTGAATTCAGCAGAACACATCTTGACTTAAGTAGATTTGTCCCAGAAACAATAACTTGATTTAAGATTCAAAAATCCATGTAATTCTTCATACTAGTAAAGGAGAAAAATCAGACGATCATCTCAAAGACCTCAAAAAAGAATTTCAAAGCTATTCATGATTTCAACTTATTTTTCAATACATTTTCACTACAAATGCAATGAAATTTCCTCCGTCTGATAAAGAGCACAAATGTCCTAAAGGAGAAACTCACAGATAGCAGCGACTCACTCTTCTAACTTCCTGTTCAGTAAAGCACTCAAGGTGCTAGCAGATGCAGGAAGATGACAACAAAACACCACCACAAATTACAGGCATGTATGTTGGAGAAAAAGAAGTGAAATGGATTAACTATGTAGATCCTAAGGATCTATAAAATAAAAGTATTAGAACTAGTAAATGAATATAGAATAGCCCCAGGATGCAAGAAAGATCAATATATATTTCAAATTCTATTTCCATATAACAGCAACAAATAACAAATATAAACATTTTTGAATTTTTAGAACAGATCAAAAAGAATATTTAGAGATGATTTTAATGGAAAATGTGTAAGTCATCTACACTGAAAACGACAAACTTTTGTTGCAAGGAATTAAAAACCTATATAAATGGAAAGAAGTACCAGGTTCATATACTGAGGGCCTCAAAGATGCTGGGATACCAGTGCTTCCTAAACTGACTTTTACACTTCAATCAAAATTCCACCGTGCTTTTTTTGTGTGTAGAGTGACAAGTGGTTTTTCAATTTTACGATGTTGTGTTCGTCAGCTTTCCTGTGGATGGGACCAAACGCCCAACACCCACAACTTAAAGGAGTAAATGGTTTATCTGATTCATATTTTCAGAGGTTTCAGTCCATGATCAGCTGGCTCCAAGGCAGAAACCTCATAGTAGAAGTACGTGGCAGAACAAAGCTGCTCAGTTCACGGTGGCCAAGAAGCAGAGGAAGGGAACAGAGCCAGAGAGGAAGGGGCCAGGCTGTCAGGTCCCACCCACACAACCATGTAAGAATGCTTTACTAACCCCCTAAGCAGCTCTCAAACCAATCAAGTTGACAAGTTTAACCACCAAAGAGAGGATCGGGACCTAAAATAACTAAGGCATTCTTGAAAGAAAAAAATATGAAAGGGCTTGCAATTTCAGAACTTGCTGTAAAGCTACAGTAATAGATGTAGTGTAGTACTGGTATAAGAAACAAAAAGAATAGAAGAAAAAAGAGTCCAGAAATAGGCCTACACTTACGCACTTAGCTGACTTTTGAAAAATGCTTCCAAAGAAATTGAGTTGGGAAGGAAAATATTTTCAATAAATGATGCTGCAATAAGACAGCTACCTAGGGGCTGGGGATTTAGCTCAGTGATTAGAGCGCTTGCCTTGCAAGCACAAGGGCCTGAGTTCGATCCCCGGCACCACAAAAAAAAAAAAAAAAAATAGCTACCTAGTTCCATGAAAAAGAATGAACCTCAACGCTGACCTCACACCATATACAAGAACCGATCTGAGATAGAACTCAGAACCCAAGAACCCAAAAATGACACTAAAACTGTAAGCCTCCTAAAAGGGTATTTAACAAAATAACTTTGTAATCTTGAGAAAGGCAGAGTTTCTTAGGTTTCCTTATAGAGAAAAAAAACATTAAAGAAAAACTCGGTAAGATTAACTTACAAGTAAATGTGACAAATAATATAAATAGCTTTTTTTCAGCAAAGTGATGACATCACATTAAGTAAATGAACGAGCAGACCACACACTAAAAGGACATCCACAGCCCAGATATCTGACAGGAGTCTTATATGTAGCATATATAAAAGGACTTCCATAGCTGAATAATGAAAAGATAAACAGCTATTTAAAAATGAGTCAAAAAACACTTGGAAAGATACTTCACAAGAGAAGAAGGGGCAGTAAACATAAAAAGTGCTCAAAATTAGTCACCAGGTAAGTAACTGTAGCCACTATGAGATACTAATATATACATTAGAATGGTTAAAATTTTAAAGACTGAAAATACTAATCTTAGGGAGGAAGTGGAGTGGCCAAAACTCTTGTACATTATTTGAGGAAGTATAATAGAGCTGCCTTCAAGAAATATTTGTCAGTTTGGTTTTTTTAATAAACTTACTTGCCCCAATGACCCAGCAATTCCACATCTCAGGAGAAATGAACAAGTCCACAGAAGGACTTAAGTCAGAATGTTTACAGCAACTATATTCGTGCAGGCAGGAAACCTGAAGCAGCTTGAGTGTCCACTAATAGGAAATGTAAATTATATACGAGTTATTCAATCGAGTACTACTTGGCAATGAAAAAGATCAAATTACTGATACATGCACAAAATCTGATAAATCTCAAAAACAGGCTGCATGACAGAATCTAGACAGAATAATACACACTGTATGATGGCATATATATGAAATCCAAGAAGAGTCAAAACTAATCAAGAGATGAGAATCAAAATGTCAGAACAAAGGTTGCCTCTGGAGTAACAGAACTGATTAGGAAAAGGAACAAAGGACTTTCTAGAATACTAAAATCTGCACCACAAATCCCACTGTCAAACCTGTCAAAATGAATCCACTTCTTAGCTTGAAACTTGGGTATCAATATTTTTATAGTCTCTCCCTAAGCTATATACTAGGTGTTTCTGATGCGTAGTTAAGAGCTGAGAGGAGTTGAGGATTTAGCTCAGTGGTTAGAGTGCTTGCCTAGCAATTTCAAGGCCCTGAGTTTGATCCCCAGCACAAAAAAAAAAAAAAGAGGTGAGAAAGCCTTTTTCAATAAAAATCATATTCTCTAAAGTAATCTCACCAAGTAATAATTTGTCTTTAATTTTACAAATGGGAACTATAAAATACCCCCATTTAAAGTAGATTTCATTATATAAATTTAAAATGAAACAGTAAACACTACTATTAGTTTATATCACAATAAACATAGAAGATGTCTCTCAGCACTAAAGCATTTCTCTGAATAAACCTGTATGCTTGCTGGTTGAATGAAGGTTGCATAACAACTATGTGTCTAATTTTGCCTTGGCTGCCAAGAAGTTCAAACTCAAATTCGGCCCTCAGTTTAGTGATTAACATCCCAGCTGCCTGCTACATCAATTTGGAGGGGCAAAAGGTGTAAAAGGTGGGGGTATTAAATTATCCTGCTTCATACTGTAAACTACTTCAAATCACTTGGGATAAAGGATGGTATATAAATTATATAAAATGTTGGCCATTTTGACAAAATTAAATTTTTTTCACTCTAGATATAAATATATTGTACGCTTCTGTTTATCAAAAATGTTAGATTTAGAAGGATTTTTGCTGTTGCTTGAATGAGTCATCTGCAAAAGGTAAATCACTATGTACCCAAATGAGCGAATCATGCAAAAAATACATCATTTTAAAATACAACCTGTTGATAGGAAACACTTCTCTTATATTTGACTGTAAAGGTTAGACTCAAGGAACCAATGTAAAAGTACAGAATATGTATGTTAAGAGTCCGTAATGGATCAAAGATGGCCTAAGAAATTTAAGTGCACTTCATTTCATTCCTAGGATAAAGAAAGAAATCAGATCTGTACGCAAATGTGCTCGCTACTATTCTGTTTCTGTAATAACTGGTGTTGGCTGCTCTGATTTTATCAGCTTGATAGGATCTTTTCTACCTGTTCTCCTTTAACAAAACCATACAACCTTGGCCCTCAGGAAAAAACAAAATGTCGTTATTCCCAAAAGGCATATTCTAATGTAACATTAGGAGAAAAATACCAGCGACGACCCTCTTACCTGAGCTACTTCATTGTTCATCAATCCAATCAGCTTGTCCTCTGTCTGCACTTTTCTCCACGTCGCAGCCGACTTGGTGCTTTTCTCACTGGGGACTTTTTCTTTTAACTTATTTTGTATCTGATCAACATGTCTTGTCAGAGCCTTTCTTGAATCAACCTGTTCGTACATGGTAATAATACATAATGAAAAAGTCTGACATTTCTTTAAAAGAATGCATTCATGTCCAGATTCCTGAAGAACCTAAATTTGCCGAGCTTTAGCAAACAGGGAAAAAGGCACTCAACAATGGATGTTATGGAAGAGATACAGTAGTTGGCAAAGTGCAGACCCTCTCACCAATGGGATAAAACCAGTTAAAGGGAGTGTCCCTGCTATGTACTCTTCAGGAATTAGCTCTACAGATGCCTTGCTTACTGAAAACATTTGTACAGAAAACTATCACTTTTAAAACTGTACGTGAAGGCTGGGGATTTAGCTCAGTGGTTTGAGTGCTTGCTAGCAAGCACAAGGCCCTGAGTTCAATCCCCAGCACCAAAAAAACAAACAAACAAACAAAAAAAAAAAACACTATACATGAATTCATTATTAACCTCTGCTGGGAGTCGATTCAGTATATCTTTGTAGTTTGAATTCTTATTAATTAAAATCATAGTTTTCAATCACTGAAGTGAGTCTAATTAATGTGAAAGTATAAAAGGAGCTTATGACGTTGCTTACTTTTTGTGCAGATACTTTAACCTCTGAGCAAGGTAACAGTTCATATACTCTAGTACTGTGCAGCAGTACCACAGGTCAACTTCTACAACAAGGTTGCTGGCTCTAAGGTTTTTTATTTTTCCTCCCCACACCGTGGTGCTATCTGGGTGATGACTGATTCTCAATAACCTTGAAGAGACACAGAAAGAGAAGGGCGGATCCTATACCACAGTTGGGAGACGGGGAGCTACAGCAAAGGTCCTTATGTGAAGTGTTTGCTCAGCAGCTTCATGTTTACAGCAGCTGAAAGTGTCATCACCCCTTTTCATGGGTTAAATAGGGAGCTGAAGACATGAACAGCACGAGGGGAAATAATGGAGTAGCCAGTGCCAAAATAGAGAATAAATTACACTGGCTGGGCAAACAGACCCTTAATTTGTAGTCTCTCAATTTTTAGGTTCCACTGCCAAGTGTGTTCATTCCTTCCCTTTCAAACACGCTGGTGTTTTGTGGCTAGGTCTAACTTGTCACAACACCATTCTTTCCTCCTCCGGCAGCTCAGCTTATCCAAGAATGGCAAAACCACTGCCTTTCAGTAGCCTGCGAATTTGAAATTTTTTCCTAATTGCTCAGGGATTCTTTATTTTTACCATTCAACCTTTTCAAACTACTGGGAAAATTGATGGGTCACCATTTTCTGAGCCAGTCTTCCAATGAAGTCATCTTAGGAATAAATATATATCACACTCTAGAGTAAATAAAAGGCTCTCCTGAAGTTGGTGTTGTTTTATCCTTTTAAAACTGCCTTAGCAATCACTGTGAAAATATGCTATCTAATATAAGGGATTAGTTGAGATTCGCATCCATTTTTATCAAACTATAATAGACAAAATTATATATAGTTCACAAAATGTTTTTTGTTTTTGTTTTTTTGAGACAGGTTCTCACTTTGTAATCCAGGCTGGCCTTGAATTCACTATGTAGCCCAGGCTAGCCTCGAACTTGTGGCAGTCCTCTTGCCTCAGCCTCCTGAGTGCTGGGATTACAGGCATGTGCCTCCATGCCTGGCTATAAAATGTTTTGATACAATATGTATTGTGAAATGATTATCAAAATCAAGTTAATTAACACAGCCATCCTCATTTTTATATGTGGTAAAAACACAACATCTATTCTCTCAGCAGATTTCAAATATATAATACAGTATTAACTGTAGAGTCCATGACTGATTAATATAAGTGAAAGTTTGTATGCTCTAATCAGTATCTCCCTATTTTCCCAACCCTCAACCTCTGACAACTACTATTCTATGCTATACTTCCTGTGAGTTTTTTTTTTGAGTCCACATATAAGCTAGAGCATAGAATATTTGTCTTCCCATCCTTTGCTTATTTCACGTAGGGTAATGTCCTCATTATCCATTCATTCATCAGTGGACACTATGTTCTTTCCGTATCTTAGCTATTGTAAATGATACGGGTGCAGTGATCTCTTACATATTATGACTTCATTTCCTTTGGGTATATACCTGGAAGTGAGATTGCTGGACTATACAGCAGTTCTATTTTTAGTTGAGATATGACTGAGGTTTCTAGTGTCTCGTGTATGCTAAACATATAAGGTGCCAATTATTGCCCTGACAGCCTCTGTCATGATATATTCAGTCCCCTGTGATGCTTCCTGGAAGAGAGGGTGCTCCCTGGATGCGCTGTTGGTTGGCCTGAAGGTAGAGCTGCACTGGCGTGGGCACTTTTCCATAATAAACAAAATGCTATCTAGTTCATGAAAATTTTCTACTTTTATGGTAAACTTGTAAAAAAGAAAGAATAAAAGTGATTAAGTCTGATTCTTAATTGTAAACACAGGCCAACTTTCTTTTTCTCATAGATACAAAACTAAATTCAGAAAACACCCCAGGCATCCCGGATAACCAAAGAGAAGGATACTATTCAAGTATGCGTCGTTTTCATGAAAAGTTGCTATTCAAGTGAGGTAGTTTTTGGAGTTTCCAATGGAATATCACACTGATCTATAAAATCAAAAATACTTCTGAACTCCTAAAAACTAATAAACCAAAAATATGCTTCTAATCAAGAATATGTATTCCGCTGTCCTCATATACAGAAAATAAACAGGAAGGCAAGTTCATAGGATTAGTTTGAGAATTAAAGTTCAGGAAAGAATTTTGTAAACAGTTCTATACAAAGATTATTACTACCATAAATCCATTCATCCCTGGATTTGCTGAGAAATTCAGATTTAGAGTGAATGAAGAAACAAACTTATATTTTCTGAGATACAGGACAGGTTGAAGATTTAGGTAAAGCATTTAGGAAGGATCGGGACTCATTATGTCCAAATGTCTACACTATTACAATATGGATTCAAGCACCATAATGAGGGGCAGAGATAAAACTGATAAATGATCTACTGCCTCTTAATGAAGTAGCTTATCCAAGGGTTGAACTGTAGGCTCCAAGCTCTTTCCCAACTTTGCTTTAACATTCTCATCTGAGAATTCCAGAGCTTCAGCTCACCTCAATAAGCATTCTTACTGAAATACGTTTTTTATTGGAATTTTGATATTAAGTCGCAGTAGGGGCTGCAGGTATAGCTCCAGTGGCCACGTGGTAGTGTGCGTGATTAGCCGGTGCAAGACCGCAGGTTAAACTGCCGGCACCACTACAACCACCAACCAAAAACCTCACTGAGTGGCACAGATGGACTGTGGCTGCCCTGATGGTAGAATCTTTTAATCTGTTTGACAGCACAACTACAAGAGTGGCCAGAACTAGTAGCAAGTGACTTCAGTTATACACACCATCATTTTCATTGAGGCAACTACCCCATAATATTTGCTACTTGAGGAAAAAAATAATTATTTCTATAATCTTTTTGAAAATTAATTTCCAATTTAACTCCAGTAACAGTATTTGAGGAATTCAAAAGGAGGACTCATTTCCTGAGATCAGTTCATGATGCTTAGTAAAACCTCTTATTAGAAGAAACCTCTTATTAGATGCCTCATTTTTCTTTTGCAAAAAAGATGCTTGCTTTTGCTGAGACTCTTATGGTGGTGTGCTCCTTTGTAACATCTAATGCAAACATAGTTTTGTTAAGAACACCAAATTTCCCTCAGTGTTTCACTTATACTGAGATAATTCACATTTTAGAAAATTAAATATTCATAACTTTTTTCCTTTGAAACATTTTATTTATATCTATCTAGTTTTTCTTGGCCCAATATCTTCTTTTTAATTATCTTTGTCCAAAGAAAAGAAGAATTCATTCACTAGTCCATTAAATAACAAAGTGATCCACATACTGTCTGGAGTAACAAGAAATGTTTTTAATTACAAATAAGAGTTTGAGACTAAAAAAGAAATTTGGGGCCAGGTAGTTGATACCCACTGTGGACTCTACCTTATTATTCAATAGTAGCAGTCTATTGTGGAAATCATCAATATAATCCCATCATTCAGGGGAATGGAGTACAGGATAGTTTATATTGTCATACTATGGTTTTGGACATTTTCAGGATTTTTGCAGCATTATAAAATCTGTAAATTTTAAAAACAAAAACTAAGATGTGTAAAAGTGTAGCCATACAAGGTGAAACTACATTTTATACTGTCATTATTAAATAGATATATGCATTCTAATATGAGACAAATCAAGTCATTAATAAATACTGATCTGCTGTGAAATATATCTTGCTATCTGTACATCTAAGCTGATCCTATTAACAGAAACAAAATTCTTAAAAATGTATATTATTCTTAAGTTTTTTTATTTATAACCTAAGTGTTCTAATCAAGTGGAATAAAATATTTTTGATGGAAGCTCATTGGAAAAATGTTTTATGTTCTAGTCTCTGCATATTAAAATGGCTCTAAAAGAAACACCCTTCAAATCTGATGAAACTGAAAATTCTGGTAGATAATAATTAGAATTTTATAGAAATGGATATAGTTACTGGTTTTTTAAATGGCTTCTTTTATATTTCAATTAAGTTTATGAAACTGAAAAACTACAAAAAAGAAGGAAAAGAATCTAAATTAGTGTAGATAAAGTTGTGACCATTACTGTAAGGGAAATACTATGTCAAGGAAATGACTCTTTGTTTTGTTGGATAAGTGATAAAAATACAAAAGTCAATAAAACTGTTAAAATAAGTCTCAGTAATTACCAAGATCAAAATCCAGTGGCTTTTTATTAAACATGAACTTTTGTTCTGCCTTCTGCAATACGTAAATAGTGCTGACAATTGGTTTGTGCGGCACTTGCTACAATAAAATGTAATTGTATCATGAGAGAAAGGTGACAATCAGGAGATCATGAAAAAATTACATATTCTCACTGGTAGTTAATTAGCCATGCAAAACCTCCTCAAACAGATATTCTCTTCTATTAGGAATGATTACTATGCAGGCCTACAGATGTCAATACCACAGTCATTCAAATACTTCTTTTCCTACTAATTGAAGGTTGTAAAGCTCTGGTGCCAAGGTTTTGCTTCCAAAGAGCTAATTTATGACTAGAAGGATATTTTATGTCTTCAGTTGCGGCAGCTACAAAATTCAGCAAATCAGAACCATCTGTGCACTGATACTTGACTCACCATTCATCTAGCAGCCTATCAGTCATGTTAGTTTGCATCCTGCATTCCTGGCTCATGAACACTTGTGAGGAGCCAAAGTTCATAAGAAATATTAAAAATGAATGGCATCCTGACCCTCCCTTATTGTGCTTGCATTAGGAAAATACGCCTTCCACATTGGTTTGTTTGTGTGTGTTTTTTTTTGCATATGGATAACCAAGGAAGAAATGGGCTTTTATTTGCCTGTACAATAATATTGCAAGCAGAACTTGCGGATTTATATCACCTCTTTTTAAAAATGTGTGAAGTCCTAATTCTTTGTATTGTTTCTAAATTCTAATCCTATTTTTTTTTTTAAGTTAGTGTGAGGGAGTCTGTTGGAAGATAGAAGAATAAAGGAGGAGGTGTGATAGCTTTTCTTAAAAGAACTGTTTCTATAGAAGGCAGACAAAAATAATATCTAGGAATATTATCCAGTACCAAATTATGGCCAAACGAGTAGGCAAAAACAGAAGGTAATAATTAAAGAAAACCCAAAGAAAAGAAGCAAACAGAGGCTCTCATGAATCTAGTCAGATTAGTCTCCAACTTTATCATGGTTACAGATCTAGCACATCAGTGACCATGTTATTTCTTTAACAGTACACAGCAAGCCACAGATCCTACTCTTTGAGAGACAATGAGTGTCAGAAGAACTTTCGGCATGCCTTTATGGTGCTGGGTTAGTGACAATAGAAATTAAATGTAATGAGAAAGAAATTGAGTTGTGAGAGTTATTTTGAGACCTAAACCAACTTCATTTGATAGAAAAGTTTCATAGATGGAAATAATGTAAGATTCCAGGGATTATGTTACTTACTCTTTGATTAGTTGAAATATGCACATTTACGCTCCGTCCATTAGTGGAAAATTCCAGTGGTCCTAAAGGTATTCCACTTGGGTTCAGAATTTTCTTCAGCCTTTGATAGTTGGGCTTTTCATCATAAGCTAAACTATGAACACATGTCAAAAATTGGGCTATTTCACCTGTAAAGTATTAAATTTTTACATGTCATTCATAATTGACAAGAATTATCAAAGCTCTAATAGCTTTAAAAATCTGTTTTCTATTCTCCCATACAAGCATTCCGAATAAACTAAAAACGAACAATTCAATTTAAAGCACTTTAAAAATGACTGAAATTACAGTGACCTACAGATTTGACAATATGGGATAAACTGGTAATTTTTAACATATAAGTTGATATATTTACAAAGAACTAATCTTAGGGGAGGAAGCAAATATTAATAATGACAGTGATTTTGATTTATGAGGTGCGGCTACTAAGGACTACACAAAAATAGATCTGACTTGCTTCAGACACATTTTTTTTCTTCAACTTTTAATAATTCAGTTAAAAACAACTGTTACTTATTATAAACCTGACTTCAAAGCAAAAAAGAATCATGGCAAATTGTGATTAAAGTTTTCATTTTAACATTGTAAGAGTACATTTAGTAATGACTTTGAATCCCATGTTTTGAGCTCTTACTGACTTCACACTGCGCGGCCTCCCTCAAGTGCATACTGAGCTAGCCCTGCACAATGACAGCACATTCTTCCTGAGTTTAGTTCAGTAGGACCAAGAGTTGTCACCTTTAATTTTCCCTCTAAGGTAAAAACATGTTTCACTAGAATAGAAATGGACTACTAGCTTTGATTTTTGAAATTTTTTAATTTTTGTGATGCTAGGGCTTCAAGCATGTCAAGCGAGTGCTCTACCATTGAGCCACGTGCCCCTCTCAGGTCACCAGCTTTTAAATACAAGTAGCATTAGTAACCACAAGTTATAAACAAGTGCAATGAAATGTTTTTAGTTTGCGTTTTGTTTCAGGAAGCGGTTCAATCTGAAATTAAGATAGAAAAGTAGTAATACTGTGTATAAAATCTAGCAGGTTTCCATTTGTTCAGCGATGTTTACATATGACTTTTCCTTCAAGAATGTGTTACTGACCCAAACACAAGTTCCTCTTACTTTCCTCTTACTTTCTCACTTAATTGTTTACGTCTCATGTTGGGAGAGATCCAGGAAGCTCCATGGGTCGGCAGGAATGATTTCCTAGTAAGTCTTCCCTTGCCCTCCAGGCCTGCCTCATGCAAATGGAGAACTGCATGGCTACTGGCTTTCACTCCCTATAGGGAAAAGTTCCCAAAGGAATGATCAGCATTCCTTTCCTCCCAGTTAAAATCAAAGTGACCATTTTACTCCACAGAGCCCAAAGCTGTTTTCTAGAAACATAAAGTTAATGTTAAAATGAACATTCTTGGCTCTGGGCTTTTTCTTCCTCAAGACATTGTAACAATTATGCAACCTACTACTTTTCTCTCTGATTTATGAGACATATCAAACTCTGTTATCTAGCATTCAGTCAACTAGCAACTGCTGATGCTTTATCATCACATTTATAACTGATGTTTCCTCGAGCCCCTGGGGGGCATCCAATTTCTGAAAGGACAATCAGAAAGAAAAAAGACTAAATTATATCCACAACCATTTTAATATAAATATCTTGCTGCTTTTTGGTGTTATGAAGATTGGTAAGCCATGTTTGATGTATATTACAATTCTATTAACCAGAATATCCTAAATGAAGGAGAGAGCTGGGTTTGTTGAGAACTAATCACTGTTATAAGACAATGGAAAACTTCTGGTACTTCACTAACTGACAGGCACTGTGCTGCAAAGCCTTCGTGGAATGGAGGTTTAGAAAAATGAGGTACCAGTGAGATATGAGAAGCAGAAAATGAAAAAAGCCACCTCTGTTGTAAATTTATTATTATAAATCCGAAGCTTAGACTATTGTGATGTGGTACGGTTTTAAATGTTAGCCTTTCAAGATCTGGATTTATTATATTGAGTACATTTTTTAAATTTACTAGCATACTTCCAAAGCTATAAAACAAAATGCTTTGAGTAGTATGAAATTATGATATTCTTGAATCATCTGCTTTTTAAGCTAGTGAAATACTAAGGATCATTACTATCATTTCAAGAAATAAAAACTATTGAAATTATTATTACATTGAGTTGGACATGCATGTTGCACACTCCTTAGCTGCTTCATTTTATAAAATGCCTTAGTAATAAATTTTTGTAAATCAGTTTCATTGTTGTGCTTTGAAGCACAATCTCTAAACTTAGGAGAACTTCATTTCTTATTAAAGTTTCAACATCTTGTGCTTCAGAAATAGAAATGTGCATTTTGTAAGTAATAGTATAAACCAAATAAATGGTTTGTACTGAGAAAGAGGAAACAGGTGTGCCTCTGCTCTACATTTTTCATATGACTCAAATCTTAACTTTGAGATTAATGATAGATGTACCGCAGTATATAAATTGGCCCACAAGCATTTATTTTGTACAATCCGAGGCACCTGGGCTTTCTTTTCTAATCCCAAACCAGTTGCCCTTTGTACAGAAGGGACAAGGAAACTAAGGGAGATACAGAACTTGAAAAAAAAAGTAATGTTCCCCCCATCTCTTTCTTTCTGTCACGCAGAGTATAACAAAGTATATGACTTGGTAAAAATGCTAATCAGAACATTAGCCAAGAAGGACTATTTTCATTTTGGCCAGGTTATTTAATGCAGTTATGAAAACAAAATGTTAATCTTCCAGTACATCTCCCTGAATAAAGCTCTTGTTTGGTACCCTCCATCAAAAGAAAAGTACCACAGAAAGGGGAAAGCAGACTATGGGATTTATGAAGGGAAGGTGGAAAGTAGAACTAGGTTGCTCCTCTTTCATTTCCTTCACTAATAAAAATTTTGATTTTTAGTCAAAAAAGGGCTGTAAATATAAGTTTAAGAAAACTACTTTTCAACTTTCAAATGGACCCTTAGGCTATCTGACCTTAACTAGAGGGGCAGTATACTTTCGGAAATCAGTGAAAACTAACCTTGAGACTGCCCAGTGTAAACAGAGAATAAGATTCACTCTGCTGACCTGTTTCTGACAAAATGCAACTCTGACAACAGAGCTAGCTGATCTTCTATATGATGATTATTAAATTAGTGCTGAATAATGTGCCATGGATGCATACACAAATGACAGGAACTTGGCTAATTCCAAGTTGACTATTTTATATTGATAATATTATCATTTAAAGAATTCCAAAGTGTTCTATACAAACTTGAATGAGAAAAACATTTATGAAATACACCTCCAAATCCCAAGATCAGACTCTTTTGCTAATCGAAAAAATATATCCGCCATCTGTTCATTATAGAGCAACTCAAATCTAAGTATTTAAGTGTTTAATGATTTGGTTTTTTACATTATTGATTGAAAGTAGTCTTTTCTTAGGCCCACTTCTTTCAACAATAGATAGCACAACAAAACCAGAAAGTCTTAATTCTAGAAATAGCACATGCAAAGGACTATTAAGCATGTGCATGATTCTTAAAACATATATCTAAAACAAGCGCAATCAGCAGAGCCTAGAGCACAACATAAAATGATTCTTACAGGGTTCTTGTGTTCTAATGTCAAAGATGATGTAAACATTCTCTTCTCTAGCAAGCTATCTGTAACCCTAAAGAGTTTTCTTCCACACTGTGGGAACAGGAGTAGATGAACTAAGCATAAAGCTACAAAACAAGAGTGACAAATGTGGTGACCTATAAACGTAAGAGAAAGTAGAACTGATCATTTGACTTACAGCAACTGCTTCCAGGCGGGGCCCACTTAAGCACTGACTCAGGAAGCTCATCCAACAGACTAAAACAAAACGGAGTAACATGCAATGAATTTGTTTTCAGTGCCATAACTCACTGTTTTAATTAGGAAACAAAATTCTAATTCTGTGGTGGTAGATCACCAAAACTGTGCCTTTCACCCACCTATAATAGATGGGAGGATACATAAAAATGGAAGAAATGCCTCAATTCCCACTGGCCAGTTTTTACATGGCCCTAACACTAAACCAATTCCCACTGGCCAATTTTATATGGCCCTAGACACTAAATAATGGAGAATTATACTATGAATAATTATATATGAATAATAACCTGCAGTGCAGTCTTTCTCTTTTAAGAACTGACACTACACTGCATTTGAAGACTGATCTTCACAGATATGCTAATCTCTATTTCCTTCTGGTGTGACTTATCCTACTTAAAACTTTTTTTTGGTTTTTGTGCTGGGACTCGAACTCAGGGCTCTGTGCGTGCAAGGCAAGCACTCTAATCACTGAGCTAAATCCCCAGCCCTTATCCTACTTAAAACTTAACCTGTCTTTTCCATTTTTGGTATTTGTGGATAACTGCTACTGAGCATATCTTTATATATAATGAAAAACTTGCTATTCTGTGCCACTCCAACTGACTTTTCCTTGGGCCTGACCAGTGAAGGAATTGAAAAATAGTCACAGCCTCTGTTCTGAATGTGACCTAATTCTTAATGTTACTAGAATCTAAGTAGTAAAAATTGAACAGAGATTATTAAAAATGTTTATGTACAAGATTAACTCATATAAATAGATCATATAAAATGTTTGTTTCTTCCGTAAGAAATAAAACATACTCCCTCCAAGACAGAAAGAAGAGGTGTGTTGTTCTTACCTGAAAAACGCAAGCCCTACTTGTCCCACTTCATACTGTTGCTTTGCACAGTTAATATCAATCATACCACATTCAGTCTACATCTATACACTCGTACAACGCTAATTTGAAAATACTCTTCCTTGCAAACATCACCACCTAGAATCTCAGCTCTGGAAAACACTCTGTACAGGAACAGACATTTCACTTTATATTTTGCATTGTCATGCATGTACATCTAATTTTGTAGGGGTTATCTTAATGGATTTTATGTCTAGTTATTGTTTTTTAATTTTTTTTTCAAATTAAATAAATTTGCTTTGTTTGTCATGTAGATGAATGGCAACCTTCTCTGAGATACTAGCTCCCTTTGATGTAACCCTTCAGACCTGTTACGTGAAATGATGGAATACTTGAAAAGCTGTACTTTGTTTTAGCAGTCTGCACAGCCACAGGATCCTTCAGATTCTGTTCCCAAGGAAGTCTCCCACATAACCACCGCAGCATGCAGTAGCCAAGGATCTCAACATCGCTTCTTCTCGACAAGGCTACAGGAGAAAGCGTTAAGGGAAAGAAAGGGGGATAAGTAAGTTCTTGAAAAATAGAGAAATCTGAATGAACTACTATTGATGAAATATAAAATAGCCAAATGGGCAAAGTGTTTTGTTTGTTCAGCTGGAGTAAAACTTAAAACACCCAGGCGCTTGGCCCCGGTCCACAGACAGGCAATGACTTGCTGCTGCTGAAAGTGAGGGTCAGTTTCCTCACCTCCTCCAACTTCATCTTTCCTTAGTCTGGCCTGTCACATGAACTTGATCCCCATGGCCTCTGACATGATCCAGACAACCCATAACCCGGCACCAACACTTTCTCAAAGAGCCAAGCAGTAAAACAAAGAAATAAATGTCTGCAGCTAAATTGCTAACATATGTTCCAGGAAGTCCATGGGGTCTGCACTGGTCATGCAGAGACCCTCTGAGTGCAGACTAAACACTGATGGCCTTTCCTGTTCTACTCACACGAGTGGCAACATTTGAAGTTAGAATATGACAAAACTGCCATCTAGTGTGCAGTCTTAAAAAACAGGTCTGTCTGATTTTTTTCAATTACATAAAAGTATAATAAAATATCTACTGCTTTGGATGCATAGTTCTAAAGTGTTGTAAATATTGTACTTAGAGGAAAGCAGTGCCAAGCTAAAATTCTAGTCCCACACATTGAATAGATTATGAAGGTAAGGCGAGGGTATGCGGGGTGGGTGGGAGTAATTTGTGGAGCAAAAACAGGCTTTAAGAACTTAATATATGATGGTTTTTCATAAAAAGTACATTAAAAGAACTTTTTCAGGTCCCCGTAAATATTTCTATCAAACTATTAAATACTATCATCCAATTTCTCAGAAGCTTATATTTATTTTTAAAGTATATAAAAGGCTTATATCAAGCCTAGGCAAGGGCATGTGCCTTTAATCCCAGCTACTCAGAGAAGGCTGAAGCAGAAGAATTACAAGTGCAAGATCAGCCTGGCAACTTAGTGAAACCCTGTCTCAAAAAAAAAAAGACTGGGATGTATGGGAACGTATCTCAGCGGCAGAGAAAGTAACCCTGGGTTCAACCAGCAGTACCACACACACACACACACACACACACACACACACACGGGGGGGACGGAGAACAACTAAAGTCCCTTATACCAAAAGATGAACAACAAAATCTAGGAAGGGGTCAAATATAACTGATACTTGTTAATAAGCAACTGAAACAATGATTACAACAGTAGTAAACAGCTCACTTTTATAACCATTCCAAATTGTTATTAAAATAGGCTGGTATTTACATTTCTACCATTATTCGAATGTTCACCTGTGTAGAGGCAAATGTGGCAATTAAACCTGCTGTAAACAGGTAACCTGTTTTACTATCTTTCACTAAATAAATCCTGAAAAGTCAATCGGTGAACTTAAGTTCCTGATTTAAAAAGTCATCTACTAAGAACAATGGTGCCAGCACATCACAACTACTTTTGGTTCCCATTCGTAAGTTATCATCAAAGTTAAAAGACAAGATCAGCTCTTAACATATACTTTATCTTACCTGCTATTAGAGTATTGGGTTATTAAAGGCCCTTCAATCTAGGCAAACGCTGCAGTCCCATGGGGGCCGTTTACTTTCAGCACAATTTCAACAATGTCTTAATGTAAGAGTTGGCTCTTGAATTAAAATAAAAATACAATTTCTACCATGCTGTTCTACAGTGATTTCTTCAGTAATACATCTCCCATTAATAATGGAATGGTTCCATTTGTACAGATGTGTTCATAAGTCCCTTTTCCATTATGGCAATTCCCTTAAAAAATTTGCATCCTCTAATTTTCAAGAAATGATATTTTGGCACCTGTTTGGATGACATGGGCTACACACAAGAGGTCCTTTGAGGAACAACAATCAGAACTAAAATGGAATGAACCTTCCGAGCCACTTCCCCCTACCCCCCAACTGAGGGATTAATTGATATGAAGCTGTAAGTAATGACAAGTCATTTAGATTTCTGAAGCCAATCTTTCATAAACTGGTCTTCATTTAAAATAGCCCTCTGAGGGTTAACTTTATTTCACTATTATAGTTTGGTCCTATCTAATTAAAATACATTATCACATCTTCTAGTCTTTTTTTTTTAACTGCACATATACATTAATAACTGGTTAAGTAAACATTTTACCACCGTTTCTACTAAGTTCTAAAGAAATACATGTAATGTAAAAGAACATTCAATCATCACCCTTTCTTACCATTAAAGAGTGAGATAAAAGCATAGAAATGTTTCTGAGTGAAATTTCCTCCCAAAGAAATGAATTAAAATTCAACTTGTTTGAGGAAAGTTAAAATCTTTGACTCTACTTATGATTATGTCTGCTTTCTATCTACTGTAGGGAAAACAGTAATTCTAATATTGTTAGATTAACTAGAAGACAACATCCTAGAAGTCTATTAGAATCCGTGTATACCATTTACACATAGAATTGATCACAGTCAAAAAGGAAAATTAACATCTAACTATAAAAGAAGTTTTGGGACTGGAGCTATAGCTCAGTGGTAGAGTGCTTGCCTATTAGTAGTATGTGTGAAGCCCTGGGTTCAATATCCAGCAAAGAAAAAAAATTAAATTTAAAAACTTTTAATTTGAAAGTTACTTCTTTCATTACATAATTTTCAAACTCATGTCAAAACATGAAGCAGTAAATGAAAAAAACGTGTACTAAGACTCCATAGGGGAAAAAAAAAGTGGGCTGGGGATTTAGCTCAGTGGTTAGAGTGCTTGCCTAGCAAGCACAAGGCCCTGAGTTCAATGCCTAGCACCAAAAAAAAAAAAAAAAAAAAAAAAAAAAAAAAAAAAAAAAAAAAAAAAAAAAAAAAAAAGAATCCATAGAGCAGAGATTCAGCTCTAGCTCTACCATTACTGTTTTTTTTAGTTTTAAAATTCAATAATGTCAGGTAATATAGTTTCATTCATTTGGACAGAAAATATGAGTTGTTTTCTGACTCAGAAATAATTTATTGTAATACATCAGGTTCTTCCGTTTCACTTGGTAAGTTATATAATCATTAATAGTAAATTTTCATAATTTCCAAATGATTCAAACTTTTATTTATTATTGTTTGGAAATACAGTGAGATTGTCATTGACAAGATTTTTCCTCTGGACTTTCTGAAATTAGTTTCTAAATATTTTTTACTACCAAACTTTTTACTGATCTTACTAATATGAGCAAGGTAAACTACTCTTTTCATTGAAAGTCTGTGGTGTTCTCAATTGTTCTACATTTCAAAATGATAAAGTATTGCCAAGAGTAACAATAAAAAAAGGCACAAGTGGGGCTTAAATTCTATTTCAGTCAAAAACAGATTCCAAAAATAGCTGACACTAGAATACACAATTAAAATAAAAACAATTGACATGATTTATAGAGAGCTGCTACTCTACCAGTCACTCTACCTCCTTTTAAAAATTATTTCATATAATCATTTTAACAATATAAGTATTATTAACCATATTGACAAATAAGAAAATAGAAGCTCAGAGAGGTTAATGAACTTGATCAGTATCACAGAGCAAAAATTGAGAGAGAACACATTAAAGTCCAAGACTTGCAGAATCCAATGCCCCTGTTCAATCTAATAATTATTTGCATACATCATTAGTTTCTACATCATTCAAACAACATTATTTATACAATTTTCATAATTAAGGAAGTATCTGAAGCAGGCATTTTAATGTAAAACAGTTAGACATACCACAAAGACACTTGCTTTGACAAATAAACAAGCAGCAGATCCTGAGGTCTCAGCTGCATCCCTGACAAAATTTTTCATGCAACTATCCTCTGATGAAACTATTTCTTTCAACTTGCTTTATTCTCATGATGAAGGGTCTTTAGTTAAAATACTTATAAAGTACTAAATGGTCCTTCTAAACTTATGTGACAACAGAGATGTCATTTCAGAGAACTGGACCTTACTCTGAAGAAAAACTGTAGTAACGTTAACTGGGCCCAATTCACTGCAGGCAATGAAAGAGAAAAAGAAAAGTTTAAGTATTAACCTCAAAATGGATCTGATTACTCATATGAAGTACTCTCAGCTTACTTTACTTCTTATATAGAGTAACATTATGGAGTATTAAAAAAAACAAGGTTGCCTCAAGCAACCAATTTTCAATGCCCAAAATATGAGTGTATGTGTATAAGAAACCAAAAAACACCTGAAAAGCTCACATGACAAAGTGAATAGGAACTATCTGTAGAACAAATTTAAAGTTTTTTTTTTTTTCCTAATTGGTACCTTATGTTATTCAGCATTTTTGTCAACTGAGATGTATAAAGACCTAGAAAACATTATAAGGACGACCATTTATTGCAACTTTAAAAAGGGTATTAGGAAAGTATCCAGCAAATGTGTCATAATTCAAATAAAATATTAAAAGCAAGGCTCTTTATTTTAATGGTACCTTTTAAATTCTCAGCCCTAGGGTGGGGATGTACATTGCTCAACGCTAAAGCTCTGGCCTAGCATGCACAAGGCCCTTGTGTGGATCTCCAGTGATGAGGGAAAAAATATCTAAGCCCTAGGTCTGTTATGTAACACTACTCTGTGGAGATTAGGAAAGTTATTTAACAGAGCAAAAATATCTTACATTTGGCCAGTGTATACAAATAGTAGATCGTTAACTAAAAAGTCAGGATACATGTCAAGACTTTAAAAGTCATGTCTAAATGCAAAAGAAAAAAAAAAAAAAGAAAAATTGCCACATAGAAGCAATAGACTGTATCACTTACACATTAACCAAAGGCCATCTTATAGCAGTTAAATCTCCCTTAAAGAAGAAACTAACAGTTTATTTTTCTGACTACTAATGAAATGTAGATCATACTGATATTTGATTCATTTTATAACAAGAAAATGTGCTCCCTTTTTGAATTATTGTTTGAAAAGATAAGTATTATGTAAACCGTGCCATTTCCCCAAGTTTAGTAACATGAAAATACATTTTCAGTTTATTTCACATATATTTTCAAAGCTGGAGTGCTAAAGTGAAATGAAACCATGCAAAAAATAACACAAGACTTGGATTTCATATACTGCAGCAATTGGCAAAAATAAAAAAAGTATGTAATATATTTCTTTCTTTGACACTGAATATATTACATAAACAAATGGACATTTAAAATGCAATTTAGATATCATATTTTATGGTCATCAATGATGTCAAATTAAAACACGTATTATACACTCAATGCCTAGGTTTGAAGTATTTAAAAAAGCTCAATATGTTAAATGCAGTATATCTCTAGAGAAATTAGGTATTGACTGCATGCCTCAGTGAGTAGAAAAATCTACAAAAATCCATAACAAACATTGATCCAAATATTGCATTTTAACATTACTAAGAATGTAACAAATTTTAAAATAGTGTGTTTGACACAGATATAATTTTTTTAATTATCATGGAACAAGAACAAAATATGTCAATGTTTATATATGCTAGTCTTTATAAATTATAGAGTAAAAAATTAATGGAAGAAATATGTCCAATATATATTAGTCTAATTTTACACTAAATGGAGCAACTCAGCCACTTACAAAATATCTCTAGATTACACAAGAGAACTGAGTTTAGAGGAATAACTGCAATATTTAAAAACATACAGAAATATAGACATGTGATAGTTCCAGGAATAGTTATCTTTGCATCTATCCTTTTGTGCATCCATCTCCGTATAGCTCTACGAGTATTGTTTGGTTTTAATAACATAGGTAATAGCCAAATGCTTTTTCTTTCTTTCCCTCTTAAATGCCCTCCCTTTACACGAAGTTGAATTAGAAAAAGCTTAGGCGAGACAGTTGAATAGCACCTTATACCAACTCCTTATTATACAAACATAATCCGTAAAAAAAAAAAAAAGAGCTTTAGCTTTAGTTCCTGAATAACCACTTTAAAAAGTAACAAAGACCAGACATTTTGTTCAATCAACAGTCTCTATTGGGTGGCTAACTCATACGTCAGTTTTACACTAAATCCTGAATGTTCCCCTTGGTCCAACCACACACAAATATACCTGACATAGAGCAAATGTTTGGCAACTACAAGTTCTACTTCGTAGTGGTAACTTTTTTTGTTGTTGTTCCTGGTGCTTTCTTTTGCATTAGCTTTCATCAATATTTATTTGATCTCATAGATGGAATGGTATGGAAAAGATTTTTTTTTGAGACTAGACTATACGGTGACTGTACTAAAAGTAGACCCATGAATATTTATGAATCTGACCTTCTGCATTTACCTACAGGATTTATGGCTCTGTTTATTCTGGTTTCTAGATATGGCTAAATGATTATTTCATTTCTAATAAAATATCAAACTGAAATACTTTACTTTGGAAAATAAATGCAAAATATTAATGAAGAGTATTCAAACATTTGAAGATATCTAATATTTCATTTATGTGCTAGTCTATTAAATAGAAAATTTAAATTAAAATTTAATTTAAATTAAAATTTTAGCAAATATGTGTATGCATGTCTAGATATAAATGTATTTATGTGTATGCATGTACATATAGACATATACATTTTATATATATATATATATTTTTTTTTTTGAGTGTACCTATATCTACATGAAGATATAGGTAGGGCCAAGAGTTTAAAGTAGATGATATGTAATGCGGTAAGAGAATATACTACTTTATAGGAATCTTGGGCAACCTATGATAAAAATGAATATTCATTCTAGCATAAAACTTTCCATCAAATACCAAAAATATTTAATGTAGGCTTTTCCCTGAACAATCCTTCCAGGGATACAGTATCATCTTTCTATGATCATTCTGAGTTCAGTCTTCTACCCAAAGGCTAGAGAGGTGAAATCTATCCAATTCGTTAATATGTGTTATGGCTTCATGGAGAAAAATATTTAAATGGAGAACAGAATGAAAATTTATTCAAATCTTTCATGAAGACACCACAATGAAAACTCTGGAATAACACCTAACATCTCTTTTTCCCTCTATAGTTACAATGATTTCTTAGCTATTTGAATATCTAGGACCAAAATGAATCAGTATTACAGCCATCAGTTTAAACAAGTGGCCCAACCATAAATTAGTATCATTATTAGCAAAACTGGACCAATGCTAAAGAATTCGTATGATGAATTTCCAGTGATACCACTATGTAAAATGTACTTTCAGGTTTCCAAATATTCTATCAGGTATCACAAAAATAAATCTGGCAAAATTCACCGGGAGTGAAAAATTAAAAAAAAAAAAAACTACCAGTGGGCACTCTGATACCTATTTATCCTTTTGTTGTTTTGTTCTTTGAGGTACTCAGAATTGAACCTAGGGATTTCATCCATAGCACTTTTTTTTTTTCTTTTTTGAGAAGGGGTCTCATTAAGTTGTCCAGGCTGGGCCCAAACTTGTGATACTCCCGTCTCAGCCTCCCGTCTCAGCCTCCCAAAGTGCTGGGATTACAGTGTGCCCCTACCTTACGGTGTGTACCAGGCTTCTTACATATCTGACTTTAATCAAAGTCACATCCTACTTTAATCTTTAAATGCTCACTGATTTATTAACAATGTTGATGGTAAAAAATTAACAACTCTGCTCAGCTTTGGAGTGATCATTACTTTTTCCAAAACTACCTGACAAAAATGTAGTGATTTCTTTTACCCTCTTGTGGAGTGTAAAAGCTAATTCCTGTTTCAGAAAACTGCAACCTAAAATTTCTTCTGACAAGAAGAAGGTATACAAGTGACACACTTGTTTCACTTTTCCATCAACCTATAGTAAACGAGTATGGGTTTTAATTGCTCTGGAAAATGACCAAGATCCTCTACATTACATGGTCAGTGGTCCTTTTAATAGAAAAGGCAATAATATACAGTTGTTTGTGCCAACTAAAACTCGTTAGAAAGTATCAGTTTAGGCCCAGTAACAGCTCTGCAACCAATAGCAAGTGCAAACATCTAATTTCCTTTCAGTGATACTGTGGTCCTTCCCAAGCTGTTTAAAAATTATTTGTTTGGTTTGGCATATTTGAAAATACTTTTATAAACAAAGTTAACAAAGAATATAATTTTGAAAGCCAAAGTTTTTCAATAATCACCTTTTTTCAGTAGCATAACATTAGAATTGACTTTTTGTCTTGCTGACAGAGCAACTAAGAAAGTACAGTTGCATTGACCATATTGATTGTGAACAAAGCAACCATCACTGGGACTCTGCACCATATATTTTCAATATTGACCTTCTACTTCCTTTTCCATGGCTTCCTGGGTCGGCTATTGGATTTGGACTGCAGAGTAATAAACAGCTAAGGTTTAATTAATGGTAAATGAATACAAGACATAGGTTATGACTTTAACTAATTAGGGAATTGTTGAATTAAGTCTGCCTTGGAATGCAAGGCAGTACAATCAATATCCAATAAAAGGACTATGTATGTAATTTACCTGCAAATGTGTTTCCAATACCATCAAAGTGAGTTTAAATAAGTAAGATATATGAAAGGCGACTAGAAGAGATTTCCACAAGTTAACACTTTGTATTTTCAGAAGAGATGTCCTGATTGTTGAGAGATGTTATCTTCTACGGCTCTGAGAAGGGCACAATGAAAACCAGGTCCACATGTGCACCTTTATCAATCTGTGATATTCACAATGACATAAAAAAGCAGAACTGACCTCGAAGTTTAACGTACACAAACTAGTGATTTTTCTGGGCAAAATGAACATCAGGTTCTGTTTATTTGACATTCTTTTGTTCCTTCCTCACTTGTCAAAGTCTGTGAGACTTTGGTCCACAGTGAGAAGAAATAGTCACTGGTATAATAGGAATTCACTTCTTTTCATAAAAATCTCACCACTGCTTTCACTCCTCAAACTAACAATATAAAGGTCATTTCATACAGCTTTATTACTCTTGACTCTAATCATTCTTCTGAAATAAAAATAAGAAAAAGAAAGAAAACTCACCTACTCCCTTGTGGGCATCCAAGCTAGTAAACTCTATTGTCCCATTATGGCCTTTTCTAGGATTTTCCTGATACTGTTTGTGGTTCCCATTGGGACAATATCTGTAGGAAAGTCCATAATCTGCAAGATAAACCTGGAAGACATGAACAGACAAATGAATAATGCTTTTGTCCTCTGAAAATATAACCTTCATAATTAAGTCTAAGAAACTGATGTTAAGAACAGCCTCAGATCTATATTTTATTAAACCAAATGGTGTCTTAGGATAAAATATATACAACTGGGAGCCATAATAACTAACTAAATCCTTAATTCATCATAAGCACATATTATTTCTGAGTTGACTCAGATTTTTAATTTTTTTAAATAATTTTGCTCCTAAATTCTTCCTCTCCAGGTGGGGCAGCCAGACATCATAAACCACAATATGTCTTTTTATCCGTACTCACATACCTTATGAGACACTACGTTTTTCTGTAACTCCTCCCTGAAACATAAAACTGTTTCAAGCACGGAAGGAAGATAAGAGCAAATGTTCTAAAAATATAAACCTAGTGTTAGAAGTCACCATTAATAGGAAGTACAAAAAGCACAAGGACCTGAGTTTGATCTCCAGCACCAAAAAAAAAAAAAAGTAACAAAACAAAATAACAAGAAAACAAGCAAAAAACCTGAAAGATTAAAAAAAAAAATCATTATTTTCTGTATTTAAGAATGCAACATCAGTGCAGGACTACTGGCCTTTCAGACTGATCCATCTCATCACTGTTATCTTTTTTTACTCAGAATTGCAAGCAGGGTCTCCAAAAAAGAAATATAGATTGTTAAACACCAGCTAGCAATTCAAGCGAATTTTTCTTAGATTACTTTTGAGAGAGAAAGAAGGAGGGGGAAGCATAGTTTTATGGATATAGCAAACACTGAATGGAGAAATGTTTTGACTAGACATTTTTACGACATGGAGTCAGAAAACAGTACTGTAGTTCCCAAATATATATTACCATGACCCTCTTCGTTCTCGCAAAAAAAAAAAAAAGTTTCAAATATATTTGTGCTGTTTCACATATAGTCCTTTAAAACGTAGGGATTTGGGGCAATGTTTCAAAAGGTAGCTTCAAGAAAATCAAGTATTATAACCTGCATTTAAAATATATCTGTTAAAAGAAAACTCAGTATTTGGATATTAGTTCTTTAAGAGTTGGATTCTCTGAAAGCCTAAGTAGGAGATATTTTGAACTTCAAAATATAAAAAGCACAGAGTTTTCTTCATTTGTTGGAGAACATAACTTGCTAGACTGTCTGGAAACATACACAGTATTTCAGTTTGTCTCTCTCCCACAGATGCTGTTTCCTGATGTAACCTCAGAAGTAAGTGATCTTTCTGCCCTAAATAACTATGCACTTCAGGCTCTGGTGTATAACTCGTTGCTGGTCTTCATTGTTTCTGGTGCATTTTTCTCTTTGAACTAACAGCCTTCATTTTGCAAAGCAGGTATCTGGAAGGGTACATATTGACAATACAGGAAACAATCGTATTATAACACAGCAGAGAAGTTCACTATTTTAAGGAAAGAGCTATCAAGAAACTTCTCATGGAGTCATTAGCCCAAAAAAGAAGACCTACATTTTAAGGAGCAGATACTACGCATCAGGTGGTGTGCTCGGTGCTTGATATTCATTGACCAAAGTCATCCTCACTGAAGTCCTGCAGGTAGGTATCATTATCTCTGTTTTATTCAGATGGAAGCTGAAGCTTAAGGAGGTTACCTGACTTGTGTAATCAAAGGGAGTCAGGATCCTTTGGCAGTTATGACTTCACAGCCTTCACTTTCGGTCACTGTCTAAGAGAAACTGCACTAGACAAGGTAAACTGCTCACAGAGACTTTATTCAAGACCACCGCAAAGGGGGAGAGTCTGAGCTCCACGGGAATGAAACGAAAGACAAGAAAGGTTTTAAGTGCTGGGGGGAGCTCTTGGGAAAATGCTGGAGAACATTACGGGGAGACCAGCCCTCCATGTCTGCTAACTAGTACTTAGCCTACTTTGTACCTCCCACAGAGACTAGTGTTCTGCAACAAGATGATTCCTGGGTCCGTATCAAAGACAGCAGTAAGTTCGAAAACTGGTAAGAAACTAGATGAAGATCTGCATCTCGAGGGGGCAGAGAAAGAATTTACAATCTCAGTTTTTTAAAAGTAAATGCTCTAAGAAAAGGGGGATCAGGAAATTACAGTCTTGAAGAAATCTGTCAGGAGTTCAGTGGAGCTAATGGGAATCTTAAGACTCAGGGTTGTCACTGAGCTTCAGGGCTCAGGGTTGTGCTAGGCTGCTTAAAAGCCTGAAGGGCAATGCAGAGTTCACATTTACTATAAAGATAACTAGCTAGCAATACAATAAACAAGACATAGATTAACTATATTTTAGTCAAAGAATATTTCAGACCTAAAAATGATTTAAAATGTGCATGGTCGCAGCTTCAAGCAGCAGGTACCATAAGAAATTTGTAAATCAACCATGCTATGTATTATCCAACCAACCAGAAATGCTCTTGGCGGTCTTAACAGAGTTACAGGTAGGATTCGAACGTTACTCAACAAAATATAAAGGTAAGATTCCTTCAGCAAGATGAACAACTTTTCCTCCCATCCCTACACTCACATGTATCTTTTCTTCATCCACTAGTTTAGAGTTTGTCTACTAGTTTAACCAATGTTGCAAAATACGTACATTCCTAGTACTTCTACGAGAACTAAGCGGGGCCCCAAAACTCAACCACGGAAAGGCAACCTGAAGGGGAAGCCCACCAGATGAAATCCAGTAACAGGAGTGTTTAGAATAAAAAGCAAGACTGCTTCTCAGTCTGGACACTGCTTACAGTCCAGTAAACATGCCATTTTGGGAAAAGTTCAAATCCCCCTGAAGGAAGAAGCTGAGTGCGGCAGCATCTGCCAAGCTGCTCAGAGTCTGGATGAGCAGTCGCCTAAAAATGCCCACCTGTCCTAACTCCCCACTCACCGGAGAAAGAGCCCAGTGAGCAAGGTATCTGAGAGCAAAGGCCTCCTCAAATCCAGGCACAAAGGAAAGCAAAAGCCAGAGTATCGGTCAGAGGGCAGTGACTAAAGTAGGACCCTGAGCTCTGCATGCCTGTGAGCGTCCTCCTGCAGCCCCCCAAATACTACTGAAATCCACACAGAAGGACTCTCCTCTGCCAAGCCCTAAACGCCACTGAACTTGCAGCCCAGAAAGAGACCTCTGGGGAAGCTGAACAACCAGGACGTGGGATCACGGGGTGGAGAGAACAACTCAGACTTGTGGAGCTTATTTCCCACTGGCTCCTAGAAACCACTAAAATCCCGGGTCAGACTGAAACCCAGCAGGGACAAGTGCTGCTTTGACATGGGAATAAAAGGGAGAGAAAAGTTAGAACCGAATGGTGCACAGGCAGGCTAACTGCCTCTTGCCTGACCACACGGGGAGGTGCAAGCCAGAGAAGGGCTGGACTGAACTGGGGTATCACTGCAAAAGGAGAGCTTGGGAAGGTGAGAGAGGGGAACTGGGCAGGGCAAACAGCAGAGCTGGTGGCAAAATCTCAACAGCCCCCTTGAGGTTGCCACCTGTCAGCAGAAGGAGCGCGGGAGACCCACCACCACTCTGAGTACGCCAGGGACCTCCTGAACACGGCGCTCTCTGTACTTTATAATTCTGGTTTTATGTGTGTGTGTCTGTGCTTGCTTCTTTCTTTTTCTTGTTTGGATTTTTTGAGTGGCAGGTCTTTGTATAGATGTGTGCATGGTTAAAGCTGTGTGCATAAACTTTCCCCTGTTCTTGGTAAAACATTCCACATAGTTAAGTCACATATGCTCACTTCAAAGGTGGTTTCTGAGGGTTTCTGAGCTTGATTTTTTAATTTTATGAAAAAAATTTCATAACAAAATAATAAGAGGATAATAGTTAATACGTTGTGTATCATTACTGAGAGTCAACATATATTACTTTATATATATATATAGATAGATAGATAGCCCTACTTTAGTCGGAGTTGCATATATATTAAAGTATTTAAAAAAATAAAAAATAAAAAAATAAAGTATTTTTGATAAAGTGAGAGGTAATTTAGGGAATTATCTGAACTTACTTCCTATTTATATATCTATTTCCCTCTCTTTCTCCAAATATATATATATATATATATATATACACACACACACACACACATACATACATATAACTTTTTTGTCATACAAGTGAAAACACACGACATTTGAGCTTACGTGTTTGACTTATTTCACTTAACATAATCTTCTCAAGTTTGTATCTGCTTACCTATGAATGCCTAAATTCATTTTTCTTTACGGTAAAGTAGTACTTCATTGTGCATAAATACCACATTCTCCTTATCCATTCATCTATTGATGGTCATATACGCTGTTTCCAAGATCTAGCTATTATAAATTGTGGTGCTATAAACATGGGTATGCATGCATGGCTTTACGTCTTTCAGGACAATACCTAGAAAGGGGAAAGCTAGTCAGGAGGAATTTCTTTTTTTTTTTTTTTTTTTGGTGCTGGGGATCAAACTCAGGGCCTTGCACTCACTAGGCAAGCACTCTAACCACTGAGTGACATCCAGCCCAAGGAATTTCTGTATTTAGTTTTTTGAGGAATCTTCACAATGATTTCTATAGTAACTGTTCCAGTTTACATTTCCACTAGCAATGTAAAAGAGTTCCTTTTCCCCACATCTTCACCACCATTTGTTATTATTAGATTTCTTGATGGTCCCATTCTTTCTGTGGTAAGATGATATCTCAATGCAGTTTTATTTTTTATTTCTCTAATGGCCAGCAATGTTGAACATTTTCATGTACTGGTCATTTGTATGTCTTCTGAGAAGTATGTATTCATTTTGGTTGCCCATTTTTTGATTGAGTCTTTGACTTGGGAGAGTCTAATTTTTTTTTTTAGTTTTTTATATATTCTGTAGGTTGTCTCTTCACTCTGTTAATTGTTTTCTTTGCTATGAAGAAGCTTTTTAGTTTAACAAAATCTCATTTGTTGACTCTCAGTACTATTCCTTGTGCCACTGGGGTTCTGTTCAGAAAGTCCTTGCTTATATCTATGACTTCAAGAGTTGATCTATTTCATCTTCCAGCACATTGTTTCTTGCTTGTTGTTGTGTGTGTGTATGTAATAACTTTAAAAAAAAATTGTATTAGAACATGTTTGCAGGGGCTGGGGATTTAGCTCAGCGATTAGCGTGCTTGCCTTGCAAGCACAAGGCCCTGAGTTCGATCCCCAGCACCAAAAAAAAAAAAAAAAAAAAAGTATATTTAGAACATGTTTGCAATCCATAATGAATGCATTCTTTGTGGGGAGTTGATATGTGTACATATCACATCTCAGCCTTTTTAATTCCCCTCTTCTTTCTCCCTCCAGCTCACAATCCCCTTCCCATCTGCAAAGGGCCAACTATTAGTTCAACAGTTGGGTACAATCTCCCTATCCTTCCTCTCACATCCCATTACAATCTCATACTTTCCTTAGCTTCACTACTTTTCCTTTATAACTTCTCCTATCATTTTCTTTCTCATTTTAACTTTTTCCCCCCTTTCTATCTCCTTCTCTTTTTTATACATAAACTACTAAGATTAAGCTAAATACCACAGTACCTTAACATCTCACATTATGTTCCCCCTCATCAAGTGTTGTTTCACAGTTCTAAAATTAGTGCTTTCATTAGTCATTACTTGGACTCAGATTTTTGTATCTTATTTCACTATCCATTCCTGTCCCTCCCTGCCCCATTCTCTTCTCTCACTTTCTTTCTCACACGTGGCCCACACAGGGGAATGGGACATGGGATAAGCACATCTATAGGTTTAGAGGTAGCAAGTGCTCTGACAACAGACTAACAGTTTATGGGACATTTGAGCAACAGGAGGTCATTTCTGTTAGGGAGACAAAGCAACATTTAAGGTGGGCCTTGAAAAATATCTAAGATCTCTATAGATGGATACAGGGAAGAAGAAACATGATAAAGAAAAGCAAAGTGTGGATCAGTGTGTGCTGGCAGTGGAGAGCTTAGTTGAAACACAACACAAACCAGGGAAAAAAAATTAGCTCATAGAGAACTTCAGAAACTGCTAAGAAGCTAGGCCACAATCTCTGTAAGCAAATACCCATCACTGAAGGCTTTGGCAAGAAAAATTTTCAGCACTGACAGCAGAATACAGAGGAAAAGGAGGCAGAGAGACTATTTAGGAGATTATAATAATAGTCCATCCAGGGGGCAAAGGGAGACAGAGGGCCACAGGTTACAGATTGAGAGGGAACAAGGAATAGAAGGGAATTCTGAAGACAGTGCGATTGGCTGGGTAAGTGAAGAGTCAGTGAATACACAAAAAAAGAATAGGAAGAAGGTATTTGGAAAGAAAATGATTAATCACTTTGTACCACAAGCAAACTGGCTGATTGGTGAATGCAGTACCTTACTACACTAGGCTCCTGCTTCTGTCAGTTTATGTAGGACTGAGTGACAGAGGAGCAGATCTAAAAGTACAGGATCTCGTTCCCCACAAGGGTAAACCCGCCTGCTCAAGCACCCAATAACCCTGAACCAGACTAGCTCAAATGAGAGAACGTCTGAAGTTTGGAGATTCGGTGGAGCACGGATAGGGCCATGAGCTCTGGCTCTACCTCTTGCAACCACTGTACTCCTAGCCAAGTTACTTTATCTCTTTGTACTTCTGTTTGTTCACCTAAAAAATAAGGATAGAAGTAGCCCTTCAAAGTGGTATTGAAAGGATGAAATGATTTAAACACACAGAAACAGTCTTAGCCCGGTATGCCACACGTAGTAAGTACTCATGTAGAAAATAACATCCAGAATCTGTGTCATATTTCATAAGTCTGAAAAATTCTTGTGGAGAAAAATAAGGCATTTTTTTGTTATCAAGCTTAACAATCATAAAAAAGTTAGGCTGGGGATTTAGCTCAGCGGTTAGAGTGCTTGCCTTGCAAGCATAAGGCCCTGAGTTCAATCCCCAGCTCAAAAAAAAAAAAATAATAAAATAAATAAATAAATAAAATAAATAAATAAAAAAATAAAAAGGTTATTTTCTAGCTATGACTTCAAGAGTGGTGAGGGATAATCTCTTCCATGCCTCTCTCCTGGGTTGTGGCGGCCTCAGGCATTCCTTGACTTGTAAGATGAAGAGTATTCTTTCTCTCTCCACAACCTCTTCCCTCCATGCACACTGTCTACATTCAACTTCCCTCCCTTTGTAAGGGCATCAATCAACTGAAGAAGGGTCCTCCCAAATGAATGAGACTTAATTTGATCATTTGCAAAGGCCCCAGCTACTAAACAAGGTCACATTCATAGGTACTGGGAATAAGGTTTTCAAGAGCTTTTGAGGGCATGACAAATCATATTGAAAGAATTCCAAAACAGCATATAATGCTCATCTAAATAAAATGAGATATGGACCAAGTTATTAATGTTCAACAGCAGCATATTTCAAATGACAAATATTTGAAATGACAAATATTTATACTGAAACAAGGAAAAATTCAGTGAAGGTCTTATTTTTAAAAAACCCTATTAATAAAAACTCATAAAAATTCATTTTAAAAGTTCATATAAACTAAAACCACACCAATAATTTCCAGTCTTCCCTTAATTGAAAATATGCAGTAGAACCTCACTACCACAAAAGAAAAGAATTATGTGCATATGACTTCATGTCACGGAACTATAAACATCACCATCTATATTGTATCTCCGTCCACAGGATAGCAAAACTACTTTAAAACGGTCTCACCAGCTGTAACACCTAGTGATATTATGGTGTCATCAGCTAAGATATATAACACTATGTATGTTCAACAAAGAAAATGCTACCTACCTCTCAATGGCAACCACATTATGTGCAATCACCATGTAAACTTCTTAGAAACACACTTTCACACTCCATTTTACAAGCAACTATGATTGATAAATAGATTGTGGTAGAATTCCCTCTAGCAAACAGTGAACAAGCAACTTTAATGAGGCTTATGACCCTGTCCTATGGATATCCCAGGGACTCTGAAACGGAGTATTTTGCCACCAGATTAAGGTCAGATGCTACAATTCCTTCTCCTAGATCATTAAATTTTTCTCTAAATTAGAACCTTCTAATTTGCTTAGCTTGGCAACAATAGGCAAAACACTCTGGAAACTTTGTAAGAAACATCACTTTTTGCAATGAACATTAAGTATTTGCAAAACACACTGTTGGAGAATCACAGAATTTTAAAGATCACTTAGCTTAATGAAGTCTTCCATTTTTTTAGACTAGAAAGCTAAACTGACACAGATTAAAGGATTCACTGAAGGCTGCAGTTCTGCTCAGTGGCAGAGCTGGGACTGGATCTGGTCTCCTGACTCAGTCCAGCACAATTCCCAGCAGTCAAAAAGGCAACATGACCATGTTTTTAAAAGTAACAGGTTTGGGTGTGGTGGTGCACGCCTGTAAGCCCAGCAGTCTGGCGGCTAACGTGGGAGAATTGTCATGAGTTTGAGGCAAATCTGGCCTACACAGTGAGTTCAAAGTGCACCTGAACTACAAAGTAAGACCCTGTCTTAAAAAAAAAAAAAAAAAAAGAACAGGTTTCCCGAGTCCTACTAAACATTTCATACACTGATACAGAGATTCATTCTCTACCTGGGATAGTCATCCTCCTTCACTTAGTTGGCAGCTCTGGAACAGAAAGAAACACGGAGAGTATAACGGGGCAAGAAGCTTTACAGTCAAAGTATTGCACAGCACTGAGACAAAAAATGACTATCAAAATGGCCTCAGGTCTTGGACACAAACATAGTTGCTATGAAGAACACCAAAGAAGAAAGAAAGGTATGCCCATCTATAAAGCTCAAGCAGTTCGTTCTAGTTCAGAATTTAAAGATTACACAAGAGAAGTGAGAGCTGAGTGCTCGCAAGTATAAAAGACACATGAGGAGCTAACGAACTCAGAAAAGGAGAAGATCAGTACAGACCAGCATCATCAAGAAAGGCTTCACATAAAGACCGGGAATGAATACTGGCATGTGAAGAAGGATAAGCTCCTGATGAACAAAGGGATTCCTTTCCAGGTGTAAGGAGAAGCTAGGCACCACTGAAATGAAGGGTGCCATGCTGGGTAACAGTGTCACTCTCCCTCCCCATGACGCCGGGAGGTACAGCCAGAAGGCTATTCCTCAAACTACCACACAGTGTCATTTCCGGTAATGCCAGGATGAGCAATGAAATAAAAAAGACACACTGGTTTTCCAAATACTAGCATTCATAAGCATTCGAGTAGGCAATGCCATTTTATATTTTAAAACTGATAAGGTTTTAAAGAGAATTTTAAAGCTTAGCTCTAGGAGTCTATGTGCCTCTGGTTATCAGGGAAACATAGATTTAGAAACATTAATATAATGACTGTAACAAAATAAATGTTCAAGAAGTTAGATAAGCATTGTCTTTTCTAAAAACATATCTCTTTTGTGAATGTTTCTTAGAGTAATTTAACTTTAAATTTTAACTTAATTTAAATAATAGTTTAATGAAACCCACAACCTCCTATATGGTAAGCAGTAATTCTACCGTCAAGCTACATCCCAGACCTTTTGAAATTTTATGCCTGGAACTTTTTTTTTCTAATTTTTATTACTACGTATTTGCAGTACATAATGACTACATTCATCATAGGGAGTTAATACATGTACATAATATACCTTAATTCACTTTATTTCCCTTTCCCCTTCCCTCCCTTTCCTCCTCCATCTCTTGATCCCCTTTCTATTTGCAAAAGTCTGTCTCCCTGTTCCCTATTATCTCTTATTTTGTTCTTTAAATTATTTATACTTTGGGTTTCTCATATAAGAGAAACCATGTGCTATTTAAGCTTGTGTGTCTGATTTATTTCACTTAACATTATAGATTCAAGGTGCATTCATTTTCCTACCAATGACTCAAATCTATCCTTGTTTATGGCAGAGTAATATTCCATTGTGTACAAATACATTTTCTCTATCCATTCATCTGTTGATAGCCATATGGGCTGCTTCCAAGATTTAGCTATTATGAGTTGTGCTGCTATAAACATGGATATGCAGGTATCACTGAAATATGATGCCTTTAACTCTTTTAGGAAGATCCCTAGAAGGGGAAGCACTCAGTCCAATAGAATTTCTACCTTTAGCTTTTGGAGGATTCTCCATACTGATTCCCATAGTGGTTGTACTAATTTACACTCCCACTAACAATACAGAAGTTTCCTCTTACTCCGCAGCTTTGCCAACATTTGTTGTTATTTGATTTCCTGATGACAAGTATTCTTTCCACAGTAAGAGAGAATTTCAATGTTGTTTTAATTTCCATTTCTCTTAATGGCCAGAGATGTTGAACATTTTTTTTCAAGTATCTATTGGTCATTTGTACTTTTTCTTCTGAGAAGTGTCTATTCATTTCAGTTGCCCATTTTTGGATTAGGACATTTATTCTGTGGGAGTCTAATATTTTTGAGCTCTTTATATATTCCAGATATTAGTCATCTGTCCAAAGATAGCTGGCAATTTTTTCCCCCATTCTGTAGGTTGACTCTTCACTGTCAGTTGTTTCCTTTGCTGAGTAGAAATTTAATTTGATATAATCCCATTTGTTGATTCTTGATGTTATTTCTTGTGCAACTCAGGTTGTGTTCAGGAAGTCCTTGTCTACACTTAGATAAAAACTCTTGTCTACGTCTTCAAGGGTTGCACCTATCTTATCTCCCAGCAGATTCAGTGTTTCTATTTTAGTATCTAGGTCTTAATCTATGGGTTTTGTTGTTGTTGTTTGTTTTTGTTTTTAGTATATAGTGAGAAATGTGTTACTAGATACAATCTTCCACATGTGGATAGTTAGTTTTCCCAGCACCATTTGTTAAAGAGGCTGTCTTTCACCAGCATATGTTTTGGGTCCATTTATCAAAGATCAGATGGCTAAATGTCCCTGGGACTGTTTCTGCATTCTCTATTGTGTTTTCATTGATCTGCATGTCTATGTTTGTACCTGTGCCTTGTTGTTTTTAACTGTAGCTTTGTAACATAACTTCGAGTCCAGGATTATGATGCCCCACTTTGTGACTGCCTGGCCAACAATAGTTGCCAGAGACTGTTTTTGCTATTCTAGATCTCTTCTGGTTCCATATGAATCCTAAGGTGTTTTTTATAGTTCTGTCCTGGAACTTATGATCTTCCTGCCTCAGCCTGTAATGGGATTACAGGTGTTCACCACTGTGCTAGGCTTTCTTTAGCCTTTTTTCTAAAATAAATAATTCTTTAAAACTCACTGAAATGCAGATGACTTGAAGAATAGGAAATCCTATTTCTTGGTTTTAACCTGCAGATCAAGGTAACAATAGAGCAGAATTTTCAAAAATTCAAAAAAAGAAACTGTGAAATAAGTGTTTAAAGACACACAAAAGCTTATCTTTTAAACATCCATGCTCTTTTTAAAAGTTTTAAATGGTGTTACATGAAAGGAAAGAAGGCTTCCACTTTCCTTGACTAAGGTTGGAAAAGGTCCCCAGTGTGACGCTGCTCAGACCCACTTTATGGCACTGAACCACCCTTTTCTGGAGATGAGTAGGGGATGAGGGAGAAGGGGGAGGCATGGGGGGAGGGGAAAGTGGACTGAAAATCGTCAAAATGTTATACGCATTTACCGATGCCCCAAAACAAACATCACAGTTCTTTACTGCAAACATACATTAATAAAAAATTTTAAATGTCTTGGGCATTAAAAAAAGTTTTAAACATGTAAAGAAATGCCGTATCTATGGGCACTTCTTGAACAATGTAACAGTAGATGAGCTTCATCCAATCATGAGCTGAACAGGCTACTTTGTCAAAAGGACAGAGGTATGAGCATCTAATATACTTCTATCTAAGATAAAATAAGACTGGAGTAAATTAAAGAAGAATATACAAAGCATGCATGTTCTAAAAAACAACATAGAAAAATTAAAATATGTAACAATGGTAAAGAACAGAGAAAAGTAAAATAACTTCATTGATAGTAAACAAAGAGCATATAGCAGTTAATAAATACCACAAATAACTATCATATTAGAGTGTGCTAAGAGCATCCTAAAAAGTTATACTTCAAGTTAATCACTATGATAAAATTACAAATTTTCATAATAGGTTTTAAGGAAGATAAGATTAAAAAAATTAAACAAAAAAGAAACAAAGTAAACATAAAAATGACTAATCACCAAATAGCACAGTAGTGATTAAAAAAAAACTATATGAGTATCAAAGAGACAGAAACATACTAATAGAAGACTTTAAAATGCCATCTCAGCACAAAACAGACCAAATGGACAAACTCTAAGATAGATGACATAAACAATAGTCAATAAGGTAGATGTTTTGGGTATGTATTAAACTTTACCCTTTGAAAACTGATCCTATCTTTTTTACAAGCAAGCATGAAAATCTAACACTGATCATCTCTTAAGTAACAATTAAAGCATCAGTGTACTCCAAAGAGAAAAAGTCTCATAAATAATGCCCTAATAACATTGTAATAAATTTAAACAGAAATAAAAGCAAAGGTACAATCCAAGTGACAATTACATAAATTCTTATTGAATTACCTTTCAATGAAGGAAAACTACAAACTTTCTACAAACAAAAGTAAAAACACTACATATCAAAATCCATGATACACAAAGCAGTAACCAGAGGAAAATTCATAGCCTTACACTTAAGGATATATATAATTTAAAAATAAAAATAAATAAGATCCCCATTGAAGATCTAAAAACAGAAATTAAAGGGCAACATTAAAAGAGCACAAGAAAAGACATAATAAATGCAAAATCAGATATTAATATGAAAGAGAAAAACATATCTCATTAATGAATCAAATTTCATGTTTGTTGAAAATTAACAAAAGGGACTATTAACTATATATGAATAAGACAGGAAGAAAGTAAAATAAAGTTTAAAAATAATTTAAAAGAGGGGCTGGGGATTTAGCTCAGTGGTTAAAAGTAATGATCATTGAAGTAAAGAAACTGAAAAGTCGTAAGTTTTTTTTTTTGGTTGTTTGTTTGTTGTTGTTGTTTGGGGTTTTTTTGTCATAAGATATAAATAACTATACACTTGATCTTAGCCAAAAGGCCAAGAAGCTATCAGACCACTACAGAAATAAATTTGAAAAACTAGATGAAAACAGTTAACTACTAAAACTGACCCAATTAGAAATAAAGAGTTTAACCAATTTCCATTGGAAAAAATAGAGCATTACAAAGCATTACCTCATATAAAGGTGGCAGAATCAGACTGTTTCACTTTGAAGGACCACATGGTCCCAATCTAACAGAAATAGCTCTAGAACATTGAAAATGAAGTACAACCTCCAAATTCCTTTTATGAAACAAATACAATGTGTTACAGAACTCTGATATAGTACAAAAAATAGAAAACTGGAGATCAATATCACTGAATGCCAACAAGAAAGTACCACATAAGATATCACTGAACATATTTTGATACCATATTAAATAAATGTCCTGGCATGAGAAAATGAGGTTTATTCCTAGACAGTAAAGTGGATTCAATATTAGAAGCTTGACAATACGTTATACCATCTTAATACACTTGAGAGAAACAGACGATTTTTTATATAGATACTAAACAAGCCTTTGAAGAAATTCAATATCTATCCCATGAAAATAAACTATTCAAGAACATAAGAACTGATGGTTATTTCCTTGACTTTATATATAGAAATATAAAATATTCACACGTACACAGACAAGTCATAATCCTAAACCATACATGGCAATAAAACATCACAAACATAGTCAAGGGACAAAATACAAATTGAGAGAAAATACTTACAACATATGTAGCAGAGAAAGGGTTAATAAAACTCATATCTCAAGAATTCCTGAAAACCAAAGGAAAGAAATAAAGAAAGAGATGGAGGGAGCAAGGGAAGGAGAGAAGAGAAGAGAAGAGATGAGACGAGAGAAAAGAGAAGAGAAGAAAGGGAAAAGAGCAGAACAGGAAATCTAAGAAAATAAAATTAACACTGGCCCTTTTGCTTTAAGAAATGGAATAGTAATAACTGGATTTACACTCCCACAGCATGTAACTGGAAACCAGATAAAGTGAAGGACATAATTGCTTTTAAATTCTAAACAGGTTGCACAAGACGAGCATTGATAAGATGGGAAAAGATTAGGTGAATCTATGTATGTTCCAGTTCTCTGCTTGGTGATAATTACAATCCAAAAGCAGGCAGGGCTATGTGAAGTACAGTCCAGCAGTCCCACTGAGTGGAGAGACTGAGCTCAGAAAGATTCCAACAGAACCTGAAACTACAGACTTCAAAAGGGTAGAAAGCTACAGAAATCTGCCTAGGGAGCTCCTTGAGTCTCATCTACGGGATGAAAGGAGGTGGTGGGGAGAACAATTTCCGGGCTTCGTACAGAGCCAAAGATGTTTTATTTCTGACCAGTTATAGTGGTAAACTGTCATGTGGAATTTAGTAGCAACCACATAACTTCATAGTATAAATGCAGGACTAAATTACGCAGAGTATAAGCTACTGTAGACTATGTGAACAAAGTTTAAAAATGGACATGCTGCCTCCAAGAAATTTAAATGTACAAAGACAGGTTAAAAGTAAAAGGAGGGAAAGGATATACAATGCAAATATTCATCAAAAGAAAGCTGGTGTGGCTGTATTAATATCAGACAAGGTAGATTTCCAAATAAGAAATGCTACCTGAGGTAATGCCATACATCTTACGATGAATCAATTCATAAAGAAGACATTAAAATCGTAAACACATACACAAAAATAAAAATGAGTATTCACCTTTTCCCAAGTGAATAGGTTTGGCGACAGTCAAAAGACTTCACATTGTTAAGATACCTATTTCCTCAAAGAAGTGTATACCACAATCCCAATCAAAATCCTAGTAAATTATTCAGTAGAAATTGACAAACTGATTCTAAAATATTATATACAGAACTCCAAAGTGGCCAGAATAGCTACTAAAACAATCTTTTTTTTAAAAAAAGACCAAAATTAGATGACTCACTAAACCTAATTTCAAGACTATAAAGCTACACTTCAATAGTATAATGCTGACTATATCATACTAGAATAGAGAATACAGAAATAGATGTGTGTGTGTATGTGTGTGTGTGTGTGTGTTGTGTATAATGGTCAACTAAGTTTTTACAAAAGTACCAAGACAACTCAATAGGGAAAGAATATTCATTCCAACATACAGTACTGAAACAAATTTTAAAAAAAATGTATAAGATGTATTCTTTTTGTTTTTATTTTTATTAGTACCTTAAATCAAAAATAAATGTTAATTTGAAATTAATCAGGAATCTAAAAGTTAGAGCTCTGGAAACCTTCTTGAAGAAAACTTATGATAAAATATTTAGGACTCTGACTTAGGACCCAGAAAGGGAAAATCATAAAAGAAAAAAAACATTATTCCATGAACAATATCATAGTTAATTAAGCACAACTGCTTTTTGAAAGACACTGATAAGAGCATAAAAAAATAAGTCACAGATGCAAGAAGTTTGTATAAAACAAATATCTGACAGAAGCTCCTATCCTCAAAGTACTGTATAAAGATCTCGAGCAATTCAATAAGAGAAATCAGTTTTTAAATGGGTACATTTGCCAAACAAAACATACAAATAGTAAACAAACACATGAGATTATTGCTCAATATCATTAATCATTAGAAATGACTGATGCAAATTTAAACCACACATAACTAACCCCTACCACCACAGATGAAATTTAGAAAACCAACCAAACCAAAATGGAGAGTGAATGAAATTATCACACAGCACTGACAGGAATTATATAAGGGTACAATCACTCTAAGAAATGGTTCAGCAGTTTCTAAGTTAAACATACATTACCATATGATCTACAAATTATATTCTGTTATTTACCGAAGAAATTAAAACATAAATCCTACACACAAAAATTATTTTACTTATAATTGTCAAAAACAGGAAACAACCCAAATGTTCATCAACAGGTGAACTGATTAAAAAACAGTATTTTCAACCGAATACTACCCATCAACAAAAAGGAATGAACTACTAATGAAAGATAAATTTCAAACATATGAAGCATTATGCTAAGTGAGTGAAGATAGACACGAAATAGTATATGCCTTAAATTTCCATTTATATAACATTTCTGAAAATGTAAAAATTTAGGGGCAGAAATTATTGGCAGGGCAAGAGAAAGTGACTGAAAGCAATGGGGAATGTGAGAAGTTTGGGGGAATAAAAAAAACGGTCTATAAACTTGATGGCAAAGGCTACGTGATACGTACGTGTCAAAAGACATCAAACTGTACATTTTGTAGAGTGAGTCTTATTCATAATTTATAACTCAATAAACCTAACCTTAAAAATGTTTGCAGATTTTAAAGGCTCTTAATATACGTAGCCAAACTATCCTTCCATTAACTTATTTTCCTACTTTCATTTAATTCACATTCCCACTGGCGGTCCTCAAGTGCCTGCACCCTCATCAGTCTCAGTGTCGCCAGACTTGTTTAGGCTTCTCCAATTGGTTATGTCCTTTTAGAAAGGCTGCTCACTGTTTTCCAGCTGCTGGGATAGACCCCCGCGTCTGGCGGATACCAGGCACGTACTCTACCACTGAGCTACATCCCCATCCTTACCCAGCTATTCTGATCTCCGTGACCTTTTTTTCCACTGGTTTCTTCTGTGTTTTCTGTTCATTCCTCTTGATTATAACTTTACGACAGGAGTTGGGGCTTTTATTAATTTAGTGATGCTAGATAGTCTCACATATTCGTCATTTATGTTTTCAAGTTTCTCATATATTTTTCTTTAACCTATTTTTAAATACATAAACATCTTAAAATTTTTAATCTATCAATATTTTAAGGGGTTTTTTTCCTATCTTTTTTATAGTACTGGGTATTGAACACGGGGCCATCACACTGAGCTACATCCCAGTCTTTTTTTTATTTTTAACTTTTTGTAATTTTGATAAAGGATCTCACTAAGTCACTCAGGTGCCCTGGTTGGGCTTGAACTTGAAATCCTTTCGCTTTAGCCACCCAGTGTGTGGGAGTACAATCATGCACAACCATGACCAGTTTCTCTTGTATTTTTACTTAGAAGTTTCTGGTCCGTGCCAGCGGTCATTTAAATATTCAATTAGATTGTTTCTAATAGTCCGTAGATTCAATTTTTAAACTCTTTAAACCTGTGCTGTTACAATGACTACTAGTTACATGTAGTTATTAAATTGTTACATTAAAAAAATTCAGTTCCTTAGTCACATTTTAAAAATAGATTTTAATTTTCTAGAAAAGTTTTAGGTTCAATTTAGATAGAAATGAGTGGAAAGGACAGTGAGTTTCTATATACTTCCAGCTTATAGACACAGCCTCCTCACTATCAACATCCCTCACCAGTGCAGTACACTTGTTACAACAGCTAACTCTATAATGACACATCATTATTACCCAAAGCCAACCTTTTATAATTAGGTTCATTCTTGGTGTATACTCTATGGCTCTTGACAAAACACAATGGTACACATCAGCCATTATAGTATACAGAAGTGTTTCACTGTCCTAAAAACCTTCTGTGCTCTTCCGATTTGCCCTTCCTTCCCTCTCAACACAGGTAATCACTGATGATTTTACTGTCTCCATAGTTATACATTTTTCAGGATATCAGAGTTGGAATCATACAGACATGGATGTGTGAAAGTTTTTTGGGTGTATATAAGTTTTGAACTCCTTTGGGTAAATTCCAAGGAGCACAATTACTGGATAGTATGGTAAAAATGTTTTAAAAAGTTTCCTAAGAAACTATGAAAAATGTGTTCCAAAGTGGCTGCACCATTTTGCATTCTCACCAGCAACAAATGAGAATGCCTAGTGCTCTACATACTTGCCAGCAGGTGGTATCATACTACCCATGATTCATGTACTGCACCGCCACGTGATGTTCATGGCTACCATACTGGACAAACACAGAATATTTCCATCATCACAGAACATTCTACTGGAAGTTCTCCTCTATTTAAAACTTAATTGTTTATACTACAGAAGATATTGTTAACAGCTTTCTTTTTATTCCCCCACTGCACAAATCCATCTCTTCTCTCACTAGATTTTGACAGTTCTTTCTCTATATTTGCTCAGAAATTCAGATTCCTGTTTAGCCATTTCCTAACTATGTGCCCATTAACGAATGACTTGACCCCTCTGACTTTCAGTTTCTTCATCCTAATTGCTCATTAGTTTAGTGTAAGGATTAAATTAGATAACCAAGGTAAGATAAATTAAAACATGTATCATGCTAAGCCTTCATTTGTAAACTCTTCAGAGTTAAGAGTTTATTTTACAATATTTCGGTATGGTATTTTAAGAACCCTTCTTGACCAGAAAAGTTAAATACTGTATTTACCCGATCTGGATCTTTGTAGCCCAAAAGTAGATTTGCTGCTTTTATATCACCATGAACATATTCATTTTCATGTATATATTCTAGAACATCCAGCTGTGAAAAAAACAAAAGAATATAACGTTATCCTACTGGCTTTATACTGTTGTCTATTTAGAACTCGTGATCAACTTGGATATTTTAAATATAGAGTAACAGGCATGTTTTCATATTAACAATGACAAAGTGATCTATTTCACAATTTCACATTAATTATTCTAAAATAGCATTTCTGGTTGCTTATCCTAGAAAAAAATTGAATGAAATGATCTTCAAATATCAAGGGTCTTACTTGAACCTCCAATGGAAGGAATCCAGGATTCAACAATGTTTATGCCTATGCCACTGAGAGCCCAGTGGCCAAATTCCATTGCACAAAGAGGAAGTACACAGCATACTATCAGAGATCTACAGTGAAATAATCGTGAAGCCCACTCAGCAATATTTTACCGAAGCAATAATTAGAAATCAAGTCTTAGGGACCTCAGAGCAAAATACCATGTCCATGAGTACTCCTCCTGTGTACAGTAATACAAAAATTCTGACCTTCATCTTTAAAGATCTTTGGTCTTATGTGCTACATACCCCTAAGTGTTCAATAAACATTTACTGGCTTGTTGGATGGATGAATGGATGAATGGGAAAATTAGTAAGTTTCATTTGACGCATGACAAACTAGCATGGTAGTTTTATTCTACTTAAAATGGAAAAAATGAGACTTAAGCAAACTAAATACAATATAAGACAAATACTATATACGGCACTGACAAATGTATTCGTGTGTACTATTAAGATTTCATTGCTAGCGGCTAGAGATTTAGCTCAAGTGGCAGTGCATTTGCCTAGCAAGCACAAGGCCTTGAGTTCGATCCCCAGCCCCCTCTCAAAAAAAAAAAAATAAAAGAAAGAAAAAGATTTCATTGCTTCTTATTTATTGAAGTATATATTATTCATTGCAACAATTAATTACTGCCGCCAACCGTAATTCATACTAAAAACCACAAAGCACCCTTATACCATCATATGCTTAGTATAAAAAATAACATATATGGCCAGAACTTGCACTGCTACAAACATAAGTGACAAAAAGAGGTTATTCTTACAGCAGTGCAAGCTTGTTCTGATATGTAAAATAAAGCTGTGAAGAACAAAAAAAATCAGACTGTAAAACCAATGCCTAATTGAGTTTACAGTGCCAAACACGGCACATTCTGTCATTTATAGAGTCCACAGTTATCCATTTCACCAAAATAGCTTCTACTCTCAATAAGTGACATTTCTGGGGCAATAATCCTTCATTTTCTGATAATTCCACAAAGGGGAAAGATATGTACAGTGTAACAAAGTAAATAACCCCAAAATGGAACATATGAAATAAGTCATTCCTTCTTACCATTCGGAGACCTAGCTGCAGGACAGTTGACTTTTTAAAAGTGCCATTCTGGTCTGAGATCTTCTGTAAATCTATTCCTAATCTTTCCATTACCATAAACCTGTAACTATAAGAAAGAGATCAAAATGAGATCTCCCTGAGATAACAATGCTTCAAACTATCCATTAGTGGCTCTGAAATAAGGAAAAATACCTTCAACCAAAAACCATGCAAGACGTAATTTGAACCTTTAGAGAATGAATGCACATTAATAATCCTGTTATTCTTTTGCAAAAAGATACTACTTCATGTCTAGTTTGCAGTTTGTTTTCTGGAAAAGGATGTGTACTGAATCATTCCCACTGTTTTAGATAATGAAAAGAGAATGATCTTTTAAAATTAGATACGAGCTACTTCCCCAGTCAAGTCCTGAGATGACTGCAGCCCAGCACACAGCTGACTACATTCTATGACAGACCCTGAGCTAAAAGCATCCAAAGAAGCCACCTGAGGATTCCTGACCCGTAGGAACTAAGTTATTGCAAGTTTGTTCTTATAAGCCACCAAGTTTTGGGTCATTTGACACATATCAAGTTCTATCTACTAGATCACATGAGAAATAGTTATTTGATCGTAATATGTATCGATTATATAATTGGATAATATTTGATTATAACATTTAATAATTTCCTTTTACCTTCTCCCCTTGAATTCAGTCATACCAGATCCATAAAACAGAGGAACTCCTAAATAATCAAGTTGTTTGAGCTCTATCCACTTTTTGACTGAAAAGACAAATTTAACAAGAAAAATGATTCATATTGTTTAGAAATTTTTTACCTTTGCATAGATGCTCAAATTTATTTAGCTAACCGAAGTAGTAAATATAACTTTCTAAAAAATAAAAATCTTAAAAATTAATGCCTATTTAATGGCCAAAATCTATTTGTTACCACTATAATTCATATACACACAGACACACACATATACACATAACTCATGGATTTTTTAAATTAAACCAGCTGAAACAAAAACAAGTCACAGACTTACCAAATACATTGGTATTGTATTCACAAGTGTTCTTATTCATGAAGAAAATAATTTCCTTACTTGCTAGCTAAATTTTTTTTTTTTTTTTTTTTTTAGGTGCCAGGGATTGAACTCAGGGCCTTGTGCTTGCAAGGCAAGCACTCTAATCACTGAGCTAAATCCCCAGCCCCCTAAATTTCTAAATATAACATATGTTAACTACAGAGACCAGTATAGAGATGACATTTTCCCCTTATAACCTATACTTCAAAACCTAAAACCATGAACTCCAAAAGATAAAAACAGGGAAGAAAAATCATTTCACCCTAAAATTGTTATACAGAAATTGTTTCGATTAAAACTTAGCTTAGAAAACATCAAATCCTCTTAAACAATCAGAGAGCTTAATCATTTTTTCACTTTTCAACCATATGTGTTTCATGTTTAAAACAGCTTTACTGATAAGCAATCAAGTTTAATGGGTTCTGTTTGTCACTCTTAGTTTAAGTAGTTAGTAAAGACTGTAGGCTTAATGTTCAGGAAACTTTATTAAGAAAAACAAAGGTAATTATTTAGGCCAGACTCATCACTCTTTCTCCTATACTAGTCATTACTCCTTTCAACTTCCTTAATGGTTTACTTATCCTACCTAAGTCATACAGCATTTTTAAATACTTTATTCTTCTTCACTGCTCATATTCATTTCACTTCTGCTAACTACTAGTTCTTACGTAAGATATCCAGTTCCAATTAACTTCTCAACATTCGAGCTTCTAATATTTTATTAAATATCTTACTATTTAATCATTTCCATACACATTACTCTAATTCATTTCATAATCATCCTTTTGTGTATATATCTACTTCCTATTTTAATGCATTTTTCTTATATCCTATCTAAATGGTTCTCTGTAAAAAAATTTTTTTTTGTTGGGTGTGGTGGTACACACCAGCACTTGGAAGGCTACAGCAAGAGGATCACTATGATGAGGTCCAGGCCAGCCTGGGCTACAAAGTTAGTTCCAAGCCAGCGTGAACTACACAGTGAGAACCTGGCTCAAAAAAAGAAAGAAAGAAAGAACTGCATCCTCCGATCTTAGAGAACTCTTTGTAGCTTAAACCAACAACTCAGAATTTTATGTAAAGGAATAGAAACAACTTTGACTTAAAATATATAACCAATTATGTATGCCATATCAAGATCAGTATACCATCTGTCTTGCTTTTATATGTTGTAACAGTTAACTGTATCACTTTACAATAAAATTTCTTATGGAAAAGAATTTTCCAGAAGGCCAGAAAAAGACCAAAATATTAACACTCACTTTAGAAAGCACATATATAGAAGTAGCTTGCTCTGCTAATTTTACTTACTACAGTCTTTTTTTGCAGCTCTCTGATAAAATTTAAGTTCTGAAAATAATGGGCCATTTTCTTGATATTCCTGTGAAAGAAAAGAATAATTAATTTTACTAGGAGAAAATAATCCTAAAGATGGAATTGGTATTTCAACTGTGAAAATGAGTACACATAATATGTGACACATAATAGTACTCGAATCACTTTTTACAAAACATAGGCACCAGATTTCCACTAAAAATCTCAGAAAACACTAAATAAACTTGAAAATCTCATTTCTAAACAACATATTGTACTCCTATCCCAATATAGTCTTACACATGAAAGTAGTCTTATGCAAAGCACTACTAAAAACACTGAGAATTATATACATAAGCATACACAGACACTCACTGTATACCAACATGTACATCAGGATGGACACAGTAGAAATTACTCTGGGGGTTCACTCATAATATCCCTACTGAATGTCAACTCTATTTTATTCTCTGTATAGGCCCAGGGGATACAAACAGAAATAAAATCGTATGCTTGTCTTTAAGGATCTTACCACCTAGAGAAGGGATGGATGGAGGGAAGATTGGAGAAAGGAGAGATTTCTAGATATGGACCCAGGATGGTACATGACAATACAGAACAATGATTATCCAGTCTTACCATTTTAATAAGGTAAAAATATATTAAACTCACTAGGTTCATCATTAAGTATAAATAATAAAAATTTATGTAAGCACTTTTTACAAAAACAAATAAAGCAATAAAGGGAAAAGTAAATAAATGCGAAATATAAATTTAAAAACACTTACCACTTTTATTACATGTCTTGCATCTCTGTCTTGTTTATTTGCAGGGAAAGCTGCAGAAAGAGCACAACAAGAAAATAACAGTTGCTCCCAATTCCTGAGTACCAACCAAATTCCAGAGACTGTACTAGGCACTTAATACGTGTTTTATTACATTCTCCCAACAAGCTCTTATAGTAGAGTCATCTGCATTTTACACAGAAGCTAATAAAATCTGAGAAGTTGAACAACTTATCAAGGAAGGGCAGACTAAGGACTGAAACTCAGGTCAGTCTGCAATCCAGCCCAAACTCTTAACCATAAACCACAATGAAAAATGCAAACATGGAAACCAACAGGTGATATTAATCACACGGATTCAAAATGTAGGGGAAAATACTTCTAGACATATGGCATTAAACTAAATAGATGATAAATAGTAAAATCCATTGATTCCATTTCACTAAATGAGAATCTATGATGATTCGGAAAAGAAAATTGATTCATTTTAAGTAGAATGTTTGAAATAATTTCTACTTGACAAAATTCTAGAATAAATCAGGTGAAGATGGGAATAATGTCTTTAAAAATCACCTTCTGAACCTATCAATTATTCCTGCATTAAAGAACATGTATCTCATGAGTTCAAGTTATCTTCATTTTATTCTTTTTCATTTACATTTAGGATAGTTTAATTCAACTTTTTAAAAATTCAATTTTTAAATTTTAGAATGAACCAATCTTTCCCTGCACATCAGGGGTCCCCAACTGGTTTACAACCTGTTAGAAGCTGGGCCACACAGCAGGAAGTGAGCTGTGGCAAGGAGCAAAGCTTCATCTGTATTTATAGCCACTCCCTATTGCTGGCATTACTGCCTTAGCTCTACCTCCTATCAGATCAGCAGAGGCATCGGATTTTCATAGGAGAGGCCCTACTGTGAACTGTACACTCCAGGGAGGTAGAGAGATGATTACTAGCCAGTTTTTAAGTAACAAGAGCTGCTCTAGATATTGGGGAAAAACAGCCACCACTGGCCAGTGACACAGAATGGATCACAAAACTTGCCCACTAGTGTGACATATTCAACCTGCCCAAGGAACTCAATCTGTCACTTCAAAGGAGAACAACAACTGTGTTCAGTAGATAATTTAAACCCACACTGGAAGTACGGTGGTAAGGAGTGAACATTCAGATTTTTGACGTTTCAAACATGAGCAAAAATTAGCAAAGAGTCTGAGCCAGGGCCTTCTTTCTCCCATCTATCTCAGCTTTGAAGAAGAGTTTCAGCATTACTTCCCAACCACAGAACACTCCCACACTGGGAAGGAACAGATACGGCCCATTGTGGATACACCAGCTGAATCAACTTTGCTGCTTCAGATGACAAATGACAACTTCAAATCTCCCTAGTTCTGGATCAAAATCAAGGTAGAGTATCTTAAGACTGCCACAAAAGCACTGAAAAGCCTGCCTCCACCTCCGGCATCCTATCATTGCAAAGCAGGGTTTTCTGCAGCGACAACAACCAAAATGAGATTATGGTGTTCTCTGAACGTAAGTAAAACATTCCAGGTGTCACTGTCTCCCATCAGCCCCAGATGCAACTATCTGGTTTCAGGAAAACAAGCTCATGGCTCCCACTAGTTCTGCATTATGGTGAGCTGAGTAGTTATTTCATTACATAATATGCCATAATCATAATAATAATAAAGTACACAATAAATGCAATCCATTTGAATCATCCCAAAACCAGTAACTCCCTACCCCGGTCAAAGGAAAAATGTCTTCTATGAAACCAGTCTGTGGTGCCAAAAAGGTTGGGAGCTACTGCTCTACATTATCTAAAAGGGTTATATATTCCATTTCCAAATCTTAACAAGTTTATGTGTACATTTATTTCTATTGTACAAGTCTCAAATTTTGTCATTCATTCTTTTATTCATCTATCATCCATTTATTCTTTCACATATTCAACTAATATTTATTAAGAAGCAAGAATATGTCAGATACCGGGGCAGGTGTTAGGATAAATTTTAAGGAAAGGGAAAGGAAAAAATGTCAAACAATTATTGAGTACAAATGAAAATCGGTATTTAGACTAAGAATGAAACTAAATTCTTCAGACAGTTTTAGTATATTTATTAAAATGCTGTGTACTCTATTAGTATTTTTCTTCCAACTTCTCTGAAATTTATCAACTATTCTCATTTATTAGTTCATATCTTAGATGTAAAAAATTCATCACAAACTTATTGAAGTACATAAGCCGTACATTTAAATTGAGCCAACATATGCTCATTTTTCTTACACATTCTGGTATCAGCAATGCTGTATGTTATAGTTAGGATCTTCGATGCCCCTCCCCCGATGATTGTTTGTTATGGTTTCTGTCCAGATGTCCCCCCTCAAAGCCTCATGTACTCATAGATGGGGCTTTTGGGAGGTGATTGTATCATGGGAGAATGATACTCATCAATGGATTAGTCCACTGATGAGTTTATAGCTAAATGTGCTGGTTAGAGGAAGTGGGTCACCAGGGGCATGCTCTTTAAGAGTTGATCTCTTCCCCACACTTCCCTTTATCCTCTGTCTGCTGCCATGCCATAAGCAAGCCTCCTTTGCCATGTCCCTTTGCCATGCCCCTCTGCCTTGGAGTCAGCCATCTATGCACTGAAACCTCTACAAACTGTGACCCAAGACCTTCCTCCTTTAAGTTGCGGTACTATATCTCAGCAACGAGGAGAGTAACTAAGGCATTGATGTTAAGTTAAAAGGCTTGGTCTCCAACTTATGGTGCTACTGGGAACTAGCAGAAACTTTAAGAGGTGGGATCTGGTGGAAGGAAGTGAGGTCACTGGTGGTGTGTTCTTCAAAGAGATAGTGGGAGTCAGTCTTTCCTTCTTTCTTTTCCTTTGCTCCATGCAAAGACGTGAAATGAGCAGCCTTCTGTGCCATGATATACTGTGCCACTAGAGGTCCAAAGCAACTGGAACAAAAAACCACAGACAGAAACTTCTGAAAGTATGAGCTAAAAAAAACTTTCCTCCTTTTAATTTACTTATGTAGGTATTTTGTCACAGCAGCTGAAAGCTGACTATATTAGTTGATCATAAATTATGAACCCTTGTCTTTTTTACAATGAACTGTATGAATTAAAATTCTCTTTTCAGTGGGTCAAAGATCTAAACATTAAAAAAGAAACACTAAATTTACTGGAGAATAGAAGAGGAAGAACCCTCGGAGACATAGGGGTAGGGAAGAAATTTATGAACAGAACCCAGACTGCACGGGAAACAATACAAAGAATCAATGCTTGGGACCACATGCTATTAAAAAGCTTTAGCACAGCACAAGAAATCACCAATAGAGCAGGACGAAAAGCCCAGAATGGGAAAAAATGTGGCTTTTCTATACAATGGAGTACTACACCACCATAAAGAAGGATAAACTAGAGTCATTAGTGTGGATGTTCCTTGAGAATATACCATTAAGTGAAATAAATCAGACACTCATGAGTACACATCGAATTGTTTCTCTGATACGAGAAACCATAACTGTAAATAAGGACAAAGAGGTATAATAGCTATTATATAAAAGGAAGAATAAACAAAGGAGAGGAGTACTAGAAAGAGGGAAGGGGGAAAAAGCAGGAAGGGAAAAAAACGGAAAGAAAGGGGAAAGGGAAATCATGGAGAAATGTGAATAAACCTGCTGTAAATAGGGATGGAGGGAACAGAGGGGAGGGGTGGGGAAGAGAGGGAAAAAATAAAATTCTCTTTCCTTCTTCATTCACATGAAGTTGTTTCATTTTCACCAATGCAATAGTTCCAAAGGAAGTGCTAGAGGACCAGATTATCCAGATTTAAAGAAGAAAACACACATGGGAAAGGAACACAGTCTTGAAGTAGAAGAAAGGGTGAGAAGACCTATCTTCCCACTCTACAACAAACTTTCTTACTAGTATAATGCCCAAGGCTGGGGAAAATAGTACTGCCCCAACCCAGGTCCATATTGAACAGTACCTATCCTAGAAAAATGAAAAATGGCTTTGCTTCCTGAGGTAGACAGTAGAAATTCGCTGGCTCTTATCTAAAAGCCAAGTGACCACAGTGGGAAATCTTTAAACCTAACAGAATATAAGATGCTGAAAAGTGCAGAAAGATAGAGGATTTTCAACTTCATAAAGAACTTATTATGTTACTACTGGAACAAAACGATATCAACTAGTTGAAAAGCCTCTGCTCCTTTGACTTCAACCAGTATATTGCTACTGCTTTATAATTTGAAGTTTATCACATTATTTCATATGAACATAACCACATTCAAGTACCTGAAACATTCGCAGACTTGTCATAAGATAGCTGTACAACGATCTCTATAAACTTCTAAGTCAGGTTATACTGGAAGCCTAAATCTAAAATCAGTTGACTAGAAAGTTCTTAGAGATGGATGTTTTGTACGAAGAGGTTATTTCAGTTATTGAGAAGGCTTCTTCGCATTACGATAATCAGTTCATAAATGAAACAAATATTCATTTCTATTATAATCCTTGCCCCATTCTAGCTAGTGAAATTAAATGATGACAAAAAATAATCATGGTATCTGTTTTGGCAGTCTACTAGAAAAACTGGATATTCCTCACCTACTCACACATAAAAGTAAAACTAAAACTCAGACTAAAAACACTAACAAAAAATAATGTACAACATAGGATTAAGGTGATCACTATGCTATAATATCCTTGTACTATATTATCTGGAAAGGCAAAGACCTTGGTTAGCTGTATAGTTGATTCCTTTTAACATACTGAAGTTTTAAGAGAAACCATTAAATAACAAAACTAAAGTTCATAACTTCAAAATCAATAAAGAAAAAAAGAGAAAAGAATACCCAAACAATTTAACAGAAAGCAGGAAAAGAAAGGTTAGAAAAAAAGAAAAAGAAACATTTAGAATAAATGGAAAACACAAAATATGATAACAAAATACCTGAGAAATCAATTTTTAACCACATTCTCCCCATATTTTAACACTCACATACGAATGCATATGACGAAAGAGCACATCCTACAGTTACTGCGGCAGTTATATTTGTCACTGCTTATGCACAGACAAACTCAACCCTAGAGGTCCACTTCAACTGAATCATGTAACACTGCTGGTACTTAAACACACTGTCACTGGTAACAACTTCGATTTAAGAAAAATTATCATGCAGCTGGACATGGTCATGCACGCATGTAATCCCAGCACCTGGGACATGGAAGCCAGAGGATCACCGTAAGTTTGAGGCAGCCTGGGCTACATAGTGAGTTCAAGGTCAGCCTGAACTACATAGCAAGGTCCTGTTTCAAAAAAAAAGAAACAAAAAAAAACAAAAACAAAGAAAGAAGGAAAAGAAAAATGATGTTTATGCCTATAGAAAAAATAACCAGCTCAAACAGAGCAGTAGAGCATAAATTTAATATTACTGACAAAATTCATTAAGATATGACTGTAATAACTGTTTTGAGATCTGTATGTAAGACATTTTTAAAGGTATTTTGTCATACTTTAATGAACAGCGGTAGGCATTGTATATAAAATGGATCCTACTAAAACAAAAGCAATTACTCAAAAGAAATAACAATGCTAAACGTTCAAACATCTAACAGAGGTTCAGCACATATACATAAAATAATGATGCATCCTATAATCTACAACGTTTTTGATTTGGTAAAACATGTCAATAATTATAACAAACTTAAGCAGACTAAGTTCATCAGCCAAAGAAAACTGTCAGATTGTTTAAAAAAATAAGGCATATACCTAAAACCTGGTGATGCAGAGGAACAAAATAAAGACACTGGAAGTAAATCAATATGCCAAAACTAACTGAAAGAAGACTAGATCTTTTTTGGGGGGGGGTGCCAGGAATCGAACTCAGGGCCTTGTGTTTGTTAGGCAAGCTCTCTAACCACTGAACTAAATCCCCAGCCATTAGATCTTATTTTTAAAAAGCAGATAAATCTCAGGAGAGAATGATGAGATAACAAGTTGGTCCAAGGGAATGATGTAACACAAAGATAACAACAACGAACAAATACTAGATGCTTGACAGCAAGTATCTAATAACACTCTTTCGAAACATGTAAATCAAAAACGACTGATGACAATAACAAAATTCGTGGACATTTTTTAAATGCCATTTCCTAATGTATAGGCAAACATACAAATATAGACTGAAACAATGCAATGAATAGTTCTTCTATTCTTTTCAAATTGTCCCTATTTTTAACCAGAAAGCAGCTCTCAACAAACAAGAGCGTAAGTATTAAAGCTGTGTTCGCTGATCACAATGGTGCCTAGCTGGAAAAAAGATCAGAACAGAAGTTGAGTATGGTGATGCACACATATAACCCCAGCACTCTGGAAGGCTGAGGCAGGAGGATCATAAATTGAAGCCCAGCCTGGGCAACTCAATTTATGTAAAGGCTCTGTTTCATAGGGGGAAAAAAATCACAATAGAAATTAGAAAACACATAAGAATAATTAACAGTGAAAACATATCAAAACTAGTTAGAATACAATTGAAATGATTTTTTTATTGTCTTCCTTTGCTGCGATGTCAATTCGACAAAGAGAAATATTTACCTTTATCATATGTCTTAAGCACCTAGACTAGGGATAAGCAGGCAGTTGTTAAATATTTGGTGAATAAAGTAAACAATAAACTTGTGTGAAGAGAGATATTTACAGCATTTAGTGGTTTCACTTTAAGAAAACTGAAAAATGAGTGAAATGAGTGGCCAGTTTAATTTAGAAAACTAAAGATATAAACAGTAATTAACAAAATAAAAACAAAAGCCTTATGGTTTCTAAATAACATTGCCAATAAAATGAGGGCTGCTTAGAGAAGTGGCTGATTCCAAGGCTGAGATAGAGAAAATGCAAGAGGAGCAAACTAAGAAATAAAATAATGATAATGATAATGAATTTTAACCCATGGAAAAAATAAATATCAATTGACCATTCTAACGTAAATAAATGAATAAATAGGAGAGAAATGGCAGCTCCTCCTTATATCCAACTAATATAGAAGAAATGACAAATAGAAAATCACATTTGATGACTATTACACAACATTATGGCAAGTGTTACGGTTTGGAACTGGAATGACGCCCAAATTTCTCACGTACCCCAAGGCAGGCTTTTGGAAGGGATTTGACCATTGGGGTCCTATAACTAAATGTGGGATCAAGAGGTAGAGCCTTCTCTCTCTCCTTCCTGGCTATTACGACAGGAGCAGCCTTCCTCCACAGCAGTCTTTCCATTATGCCGTTTCTGTGTTTGAGACTGCCAAACATACACTGAAACTTCTAAAACTATGAGCCACAAACAAACCTTTCTTCAGGTAAATGGGTAAACTGTAATTTATCTATACGATGGAATATTATTTAGCATAAAAAGCATGCTACCATGCCATAAAAAGATGTAGAAGTAACCTAAATGCATGCTACATATTGAAAGAGCCAGCCTGAAAAGGTTACATACTGTATGATTCCAACTAATACCACTCTAGAAATGGCAAAACATAGAAATGGTGAGATCAGTGCTTACAGGGGCAGGTGGAAAAAAGATAAATAGGTAGCGCCCAAGACAGTTTCAGGCTATCAACTACTCCGTATGATAATGCAATGGTGGATACAAGACATTATGCATTTGTGAAAACCCATAAAACCATACAACAAAATGAGTGAACTCTAATTTATAGACTTTAGTGACAAATAACATATAAATATTGGTTAATTAATTGTAACAAATGTTATCATACTAATTCAAGATGTTCATAAAAAGAAAAACTGACAAGGGAGATAGGAGAGGTCATATATGGAAACTCTGTTCTAACGGCTCGATTTTCTGTAAATCTAAAATGGTTCTAAATAATAATGGCTGTTAATTAAAGGATACTATTTGACAGCAGATGCAATGTGATAAAAAGTCAGAATTCAAGTAACACCAAACCTGCAGCAGATATTCCATTTATTTTCCCTCTAGTATCCATCCAGCCCAAAATCAAAGAAACCCAAACCTTGGAAGTTAACATCAGTGCAGATAGAAAAAGCCTCAGGAAAAGAGCACTAGTTAAGTATGAGAGAGTGGGAAATGACTCACCTACAATTCAGAAAAACGATGGAAAATCCCATTTTTCTTTTTCCTTATTTTCTCAATTTACTCCTATGATAGTACCCACGCAATTCTGTGCCGATGCAAAGACCCCAAACGACATAAAACTCGGAAGGAAAGAACCCTTCTCCCAAAAGTCCCACAAAAGCAGGGGAATGAGTTACTTTTCTTCTGTACACGCTGCCACAACTTGTACCAGATACAATGGCACAGCAAGACAAAATAAATAAAAGTTTTCTGGCCAGAGAACCTGAAAAAAACAGCCCAGAGAACCAGAACATACAAAGGAGATCATGGAAGGAGAAATGCTTGAGAAAGTGACCACAAAAAGTTGTTCAAGAAGCTCACACAAATCAGCACGTACACTATGAAAAGTAAACTACAGATTACTGTCCAAATCCAAAACTAATCAATGAGTAGAATACAAAAGAGTCAGACCAAATAATACATGTTCTATTGAAAACTGAACCAATATCATACCCCAAATTACAGAAGACTTGTCAGAACTTGAGGCCTGAATCCAATGAAGACAACTGTGTGCTAAAACAAAATAGTGTTCTCCGTTATAAATAAACAGGACCCAAATCTTCATAACATAATATTCAACAGCATACTCATGATGTTATCTAAAAGCACTAGGTTTATAAAGGAAAAAAAACTCACTTGAGAAGACAACAGACACCAATGCCAAAATGACAAGGACGTTGAAACAATCTGACAAAGATTTTAAAATAACTATTGTTGAAGACTAGATAACCAAAAATCTGTTTTAGTTATGGGGGAGAGCTTACTATGTAGCTCAGACTGGCCCCAAACTAACGATCCCCCTACTTATGATCCATGCATCCAAAGGGCTAAAATTACTGGCATGCGCCACTACATCCTGCTCCAAAATCTGCTTTCAATTCCAGAGTGGACTTAATACAATTATAGAGGCGACACATGACAAAATCACTAAATTTGGTGACAGTTCAATAGAAAGTATCCAATCTGAACAGAAAGATAAAATATGGAAAAAAAACTGAATACAATCCCAGGAACCTCTAGACACTAATAACACATCAAATAAGTGGAGTCACAGAACTAGAAAAGCATAATATTTGATGATGGAAAATATTTGATGGTGGAAAAATATCCCAAGTTTTATGTTCATATCATATAAATCCACAGACTCAAAACTATCAGAGAACTCCTCCAAAAAAGGATAAACCCAAAGAAATCAATGCCAAGATACATTATAGTCACACTGCTGGAAGCTAAAAACCGTGAAAAATATTGAAAGGAGACAGAGCAAAGCAATATATTATCTGTACTTCCATGACTCTAAATAACTCAAATGATTAGAGATTTCTCATCAAAAACCACGAAGAGGGAAATGCTGAAAAAAAAAAAAACTGTCAACCCAGTATCCATCAAAAATACCCTACAGAAAAGAAGGCTCAATGAAGGAAGATACTGAGAAAAAAGGGAAATTACACAAGGAAATATGAGCTATCAGAAATAAAGGAAGAAATCATATTGTATATATCTGGAAAATGTAATGGATTCTGCATTTTTTCCTTCAGTTTCTTAAAATGCACTTGATGACTTCAGCAGTTGGGTTGATAGCATTTCTGATGGATGTAAATATAACATATAAAACAACTACAATGAAATACGTGCAATGCAGCTGAAGCAGGGCTTAAAGAAAATAATAAAGAAAACAAGCAGAAGTCAATGAAACTGAAAACAAAAACAAAAACTAATGAAACCAAGAGCTATTTATTTGAAATGATCAAGTAAGTTGGTAAACCTGGTATCAGACTGACAAAAAAGAAAACAAAAACATGAAAAAGATCAGTATCCGAAAGGAAAGAGGGCATGTCACTATAAAACCTACTGACATTGAAAGTAAAATGCGTGGGGCGGGAGGTAGAGCAGAGTGGCCAAACAGCTGCCTAGCACACACAAGGACCCGGGGTCAATCCCTAGCACCACACACACACGCACACATGCAATAACGTACGAATACTACAAGCAACGCTACACATATAAATTTGACATGTTAGATGAAATGAAGTAATTCCTTAATAATCACAAACTAATCAAGTCATCTAAAATGAAACAAGTGACCACATTAGTCCTATAACTAGTAAAGAAAGTAAAACTATGGTTAAAAAACAAAAAACCAAAATGCTTTTTTCCGAAAAAGCTAATCTCTAAGCCCAGTTGGCTTCAAGTAGAATGCTATAAAGCGTTTTAGAAAGAAACAGATTAATTATACACGTTCGCTTTCAGAAAGCAAAAGAGAGACTATTTCACAACTTATGAGGCCAACGTTACCCTGATATCAAAACCAGACAACAAAGGTAAGGAAGAGAGAGACAGACAGAATGAGAGAGGAAGGACAGATGGATGAGGGAGGGAAAGAGAGAGAAGGAACTGTAGACCAATAACATTCTTAAACCAAAAAACAAAAATCCTCAAAAACATACAAACAAAATAAACATGTGTGTATGTGTGTGTATGTATATATGATCATACATATATATACACACACATATATATATAAGATGAAGCTGAATTGATTTGAGGAATAAGATTGCTTCAATATTTTAAAATTCATCACTGTCATCCACCACATTAAGAGTCTAAAGACAACTTTACTCAAGGGGAGCTTCCCTAACTTGATAATGAATATCTGTAAAAAATCGTACAGGTAACATCATACTAAATGGTGAGTGGCAGAGTGCTTTCTCCCAAAACTCCGGAAAAGTCACAAACGGCAGTCATTCCTATCCACACTGGAAGTCCTAGCTAATGCAGTTAGTCAAGAAAATAAAGGAAAAAAGGAAAGGGGGGAGTGTCTCAATTTGCAGATGACATCATTGTCTTCACAACAAAATCCAAAAACAATCTGTAAAAAAAAAAAAAAAAAAAAAAAAAAAAAAAAAAAAAAAAAAAAAAAAAAAAAAAAAAAAAAAAAAAAAAAAAAAAAAAAAAAAGAAAAGAGTTCAAGAACAGGAGAATTTACCAGGATCATGAGTACAAGGTTAACAACAAAATCAGTCGTATTTTATATACTAGAAAAAATAAAAATGGAAACTGAAATTACAAAAGCAACAGCATTTTCATTAACACCAACATTAAAAAATATATATATCCAACAATATACGTACAGGACTAATATGTCAAAAACTACAAAAAAAGCTGATGAAGCCATCAAAGAAGACCTAAAGAAATGGAGAGACATACTATATTCATGAACTGAAAGACTCGTTGTAAAAACGTCAATCCCAAATTCATCTACAGAGTCAAATGAGTACTAAACAAAATCACCACAAAATTTTCTTCTGTAAACATAATTTGATCATAAAATACATAAGAAAAAGTACAGGAATTAGAATAGCTAATGTTATTTTGAAGAAAAATAAAAGTGAAGGAATCACAGTCCAAATATCTTTCAATGACACAATACACCAGAGTTCAATCCCCAGCACCAAAAAAAAAAAAACCAAAAAAAAAAAAAAAAAAAAAAAAAAAAAAAAAAAAAAAAAAAAAAAAAAAAAAAAAAAAAAAAAAAAAAAAAAAAAAAAAAAAAAAAAAAAAAAAAAAAAAACTGGGCTGTTTTCTCCTGCCTCACAAGCACAAGGTCCCAAGTTTGAGCCCCAGCACCAAAAACAAAATGATAAACACAATAACAAACTACAATGTATCTATACAAAGACTACTACTTGGCAGTAAAAAGAAATGTACTACTGAACAAATGCAATCTCAAAAAATTATTTAATATGTGATTTCATTTCTAGGACTCTTGTACATTCTCAAAAGAGATAAAACTACAGTGACAGAGCACAGATCAGTGGTTAGGAATAAAGGAGAGTGTGACCATAGAAGGACAGCATGAAGATTTTAGTGGTGATGAATCTGCTCTTCATCATCATCGTATTGGCAGGATATTAAAATTTGAGAAATGTACCCAAAGATGATTTTCTCTGTATGAATTTTTAAATAATGACAGGATACAAGTGAATAGTCATTATACAAAATTGAAAATGCTTAGAGCTAAAATATACAATGCACAAATTTGGTAGAAAATACAATAAAGGAAAACAGGCTTCCAGAGGAAGGTGAACTTCAAATGAGCACAATCTGAATATGCAGAAACTTTAGATAGCATGGAGGTGATAATGTGAAAAACAGAAGAAGCAAGACGATCTTGGTATTTGTTTCCAGCAATAGATTCCAAGATTATGACATATAAAAATTCTGGGTTTTTTTTTATTTACAAACCACTACACATGAAATTTTACAAATGAATTCTTACATAGTTGAAAAAAGTTTATCCTTTCTAATGCTGTTAAAAGTCCCTCCAAATTAAACTTTTTACTATAAACCACATTATTAATTTCATCTTTTTATAGCACAATTAGTTACCTTTAAAGGCTGTTACTAACAGAATCTTTCTTGGAAGCCTGATGCACTGAACCAACCAAGGCAGAAACGCTGAACCGGAAATGTGGACTGAGGGGCTGGAGCACCTACCTTCACCTCTGTACCCAGGTTTCACAGAGACCAGTGTGAAGACTTGAGTAACTAACTTCTTTTCTCAGTTTGATAATGTCGCTAGTGGTGCTAATAATTTCCTAATGGATGTCTGACAGATTTTTTCTTTCATTTTCTTAGCGATAAAAATAAACCTGTAGCATTCTGATAATAGATTTTGCCATTACTACATTTTTTACTTTGCTTTATTAGCTTTTACCATTATAAAAGTTGCTTAGTTCACTTAATGAGTTTTACTATGGAAAGCAAAATAATAGAACAAGTTCTGTTTATTGTTTTACTCTTTACTTAGGTGCACATGAAAAATCTTAACCTTTCAGTGTCTTTATGATCTCATCATTTTAAGTATTTCTCTTCTGGCAATTGGAATTACGAGATTTTTGTTAATGATACTCTTTCATAAAGCATTTAAGACTTTTTATATAGAGTCATAACAGACAACTGTATTATAATCCAACATTCTACAAGTTTTATTATTGTTGTTCTCTGCTCTTCTTTGCTAGTTACTTACTGGTTGTGGTATATATTACACAATTATTTGATTTTATAACACTGCGTATTTCAATCCACTTAACTACCTCTTAAACATTCTTAACAATTCAACTGCCTTCACTATTACTAATTAAATACATTTTGAGTTTGCTTCAAGAGTCAATATGTTAAAAAAAAAGGGTCAATATGTAACTTTTTAGTTTAACTGTCAACCCTGTAATTCCTTAATTTCTTAATTCCTCATTAATCTACTTTAGAAATGTGAACTGCATTGCAAAATCTTATATTCATAAATTATTGCACTTAAAATAAGTTCTCAAATTTTACTAAACTGTTTTCCTTTATATTAGCAAATCTTTTAATATTTTAATTCATTTATATTTTATAAGTCTCAGTCATATACTTCCAAGTCTATTTTTTCTTGGTGATAATCTATTACAAAATGACTTCGGGTTTCCTAAAATCTCAAATGTTTACTTCTATCTCTTAAGAGACATAAAATTTTGCCATATGGTATACTAGAATGATAGTCATTCCCATTAACTATCATGAAGTCTATTTTCAAAATCTACAAAGTAAGGACTGAAATGGTTCTTGACCTTCTTTTCTTAAGTAGTAATGTAAATTCTGTACTTTAGGTATAAAAACCTAAGTAAGAATCTACAGCCTCATTCTTTTTTTGAAACACTTTCTCATATTCATGCTGAAATTAGTTTCAATAGGAAAATCTTTCTTCTTTTATTATAGTCTCTATTCTGTAGGTCTTTATAATTTCATGTCATAATCTTATTATCCCAAAATATAATACATACACAGATAATAAAGCCATTAATTTTTCTTCTTGGTGATCTCTTCATGTAATTCTTCTGTGACTTAAAATATATTTTGCTGCTTATTAGTAGTACACTAATTCTTTGACCACCTATATCAATTATTTCATTAAAAACTCTATCAGTGTTTCAATATCAGTAACATATTTATACATTTAATACAGTATATTTCACAGTCAGAACGAACTTTTGAGGAGTCTAAAGGGCTCCTCAATAAGACCATTTTTAGAGAGGATCCACAATGCATTCAGTTCACATTAAATTACATAGTTAATTTCCGAACACCTATAGTTGTTCACAAAATTCCTGCCGGAGTTCTGCTGATTATGCAAATCTATACAATCTTTCCCCTTTACATCATACCACATTTGCCCATTAGGTAAACATCTCTGTTTCATTTTCTTCTCCAAGTGTACTGTTTGAAGATTTTTTTTTTAGTTAATTTTACCATTTTTGCCTCTACCGTCCTTCTAATTTTTTGTAAGATATAAGGTTTACATAACTAATAGTCCACGCTTAACTATAATATTCACATTTGACACTGGTGAACTAAGAATCATAATACATTACCTCTTAATACAAACAAGATCAAATACAATGAAGCAATGAATAGCTTTTCTTTATTCTCCAGAAATTATTAGTTACCCTATGTCACTGCAAGTGCTCAAAATCATGTATTTTAATTTACCCAATAGTTTGTATTTTCTTCATTTTTCTTGTTATATACACACTACAAAGAAAAAAGTATACTAACATAAAGACCAATACAGCGATATATCTTTTCTATTAAAAAACATTTAAAGTTCATCTCTACATGAAATGTGCTAATTTTTTCATGAAAATACCTGTAAGTATGTAATCAAATTCCCATTGTTATATTTTGAAAGAAATGAATAATTTTTCAAACTCTTGACTGCTGTTATGAATATTCTGACACTGATACAAATTCTGTAACAAGACATATTTTTTAAGAAGATTCCATTTATCCAAATATTGTATGTGTATGTGTTTTACCCTTTTAAAAAAATCTAGTTTCCTAGGCAGTGTATATTTAAATCATTAGCCAATGAAAAATGATATGGTCAAGAAAAATTCAATATTTGTAAAGATACCTGTTTTTACTTCATGTTTATTAAATTACTATCACAGAGATTTAGAGACTTCTTTTGATCTTCCTGCTGCTTATTAGAACTCAAAACAAATGTATAAAATCATTATAAATGAAACCAATTTACTCACTTTTGAAAAGCCTGAAAATTCATCAAATCTTTCTCATCAAATTGTATGTACTATTGGTTGACTAGTCTCACTTTTTTCATAAAATATTATTTGATCTAAGGAACAGCACATTTTTAATGTATTTTTCCAGGGCTTAACATTAGATTTACTATAAATATCAGATGTTCTTTCACAGATTTGGTGATCTTAATAATATTAAAAACATATCACTGGTGCTCTATGCCTTGAGCTGTCAATCTGAATGAAAATGACACCATTATAAGTATCATCACTAACAGATTTCTTAAATTAGCTGCCAATACTATCAATTATATACTTTGCTGTTATTTTAGAAATGAGCTTGTCATAAGCACACCATTTGCCACTATTTTCTCTGGCTAGAAATAAACTCAAAGTGTTCTTTGACAAGGGGCATCAATCAGCAGAGCAAAGAAACCTGCGTTCAAATGTGGACGAATATAATTATTAAAACTGTGGCCTAGAGGCAAATTACTTCACCTCCCTAGGCCTCACTATCAGATCCTTATTAAACTGTAAAAAGGATTAAATGAAGTAATGCATATAAAGCACTTGACACAGAGCTTGGCACACACTAAGGCAAAGATTTTAGTAGTTGATGATGAAAATGATGATTTCCTAAAAAGGATTTCAAAAATTAGTCCCAGCAGTCATCGGATGCTATAGAAACACTTAACACATGTGCCAGGCTGTACCACACTCGCTCTTTTATTCTCTTTTATTTTTCTGTGCTGTATGTTCACGGCCTCCACAGTGAGGCTTTGGTAACATTACCTCTAAGAGGTTCATTAGGTGGCACTTGGAATACCTGAAATGGAAGCTACGTTCTCATGTGCCTCTTTCACACATGTAGAAGCTTCTGATTGCTCTTACTTGAAATAAATTTGCAGGAAGCTTCCTTTACTCCACACTAAGCGTAGGAGAGAAAAATGGCCAGTGTCTCTGGGGAATAATTAACAAAAGACAGTTTGTTTCATCTTCATGATAAAATACAGCATCCCTACTAAAAGGCAAATTCATCATTCCCCAAAGTTAAATAGAATGACACTTTAAAAGTAATTCCAGCTGATTAAATTTAGGCTTCTGAAAAAAATTAATTCATGAATATACTCTGAATCTTTCATTTGATTTTAAAATGTATAAATGTTCATTTAACTTTGAGCCCTTGCCTCTCAGCGTTCTATTCTGAGCTAGTCAAACAAGTGGTAGTAGGCATGCTGGGCTCAATAATACTGCCTATCATATTTAAATACTCTATTTCACTTGGATTGCAAATTAAAGACAGTCTCCTGAACACTGACACATTTTCAATGATTGATTTTGCAAAACGTGTTGATTTTCCCTACACTGTTTTGCCTCTGTGTATGTCAACTTTGGCCTTCTTTTCTTGCTCTTTTGCGGCACTGCTGTCTCTTTGAAGCCATTGTCTTTCCATATCCGTCTGATATAAAAAATGTACATCAGACCTCATGATTAATTACACAGACAGAAAATTCTGTATCTGAAAAATATGGAAGCCCAGAAACCATAATAAAAGCTTTTGACTATGCACAAAACCCTTAATCATACCTTTCACAGACTCAGATTAAAAGAAATTCTAGGGCTGGGGGTACGGCCCAGTGGTAGGGCACTTGCCCAGTATGCATAAGGCTCTACGTTCAACCTCCCTACCATTGCCAAAAAGAAAAAAAAAGAATTCCAATAATTTATTTTCTGTTACAGTTGTGTTTATATTGTTTGAAAAGTTGTTTCTTATGCATTCTTACATGCCTACCAGTCAATCCACTTAACAATAAACACTAGCATTTTTCCCCAAAATATTTACACTCGCTATTAGGTTTCAATTAAATGCTATTCAGAATTATTTTATTCTAAACATAAAATTGGTTAGTCTTTACACAATGTCCAATTTTTAAATTCCTCCACGATATACATTAGCACAGTAGACTTTAACCAACAAAACCTACAATCTATGGATTATAAAGTACATGGCTTCTTGTATTTTAAAAACATACAGTAATTGAAAAAAAATGAATGAACTAATACTTCTCTGCTCCCAAATTCCCCAAAAATCTCTAAATCTAAAATTACAGTGTCTTGCACACACATCACATGTATAGAGAATATAAAATGGTATAGAGAATAGTATAGAGAATATAAATAGTATAGAGAATGTAAAATTTGGCCTCGACCTATGAATAGGAAAAATTATTTTTCCCCAACAGATTAGTTCTATAGTTAATTTACGAATCATTTTTGAAAAACCACAATATGGAAGGCCATATTTAAGCACTCTGAAAGAGACTGCTTACAAGGAGTTAAAAATGTAGTGTGAGTGTGTACACACACACGAGTAGGATAGGGGGTTTGAAACAGTAGTCATAGGCAATAATGAGATGAGCATTATGAGAAAGCACGCTATGGAAACAAAGAAGAAGTTATGGATTCCCCTCTGCTGCCTCTTGAGCAAGACATAATTTTCATGAAGTTTACCAGCCATGATTTATTTCTACAACCACTCTTAGCAACAGACCTCCTAGCTTCCAATCTACCAAGTTTTGGTACTCTGCTGTTTGGCTGTTGTTTGCCTTTCTGTTATATCCAACCCTTCTCTACCTTTAATTGTACATCTCATGCAGTTACCAAGTGCAGTAAATACCCCACATGCCACCGCATCAGTATTTGGGGAGCCCTGTGATAACTACCAGTGCACTCATTAACCATCCTAATGCTGCACATGAAGTGTCAGTCACTTGAACATAATGTTTCAGAATAGGAAAGAGGAGAGGAGGAGTAGAAGTAGCCACATGAACTATTTTCAAAAATGGCCACAATACCTAAGCAGAACAGGTTGGATTACTGTCTGCACATGAGCCAAAGCCTAGAATTTCACTGCCTTTGTTGGCTTATGTCACTTCTTTAATTAATGTCACTTTCTCTGGTTTAATATCAGAGCAAGTGACAAGAGTGCTTCTGGATGAATTGTGTTTTCCGAGGACTGTATGGCACACTCTCCTGCAGTCTGACAGAGGGACGTGCCAGTTTTAGTTGGCAGTTACAATGCACCAGCTTTAGTTTTAGTAGTTTAATTTGTGGCAGTTATATGTTTTGAATACGTTGAAGTATTCACAACGGTCTCATGGAATCTGTTCCATAAAGTTTACACAGTGGAAAAGCAAAAGCAATGGCTATAAGGCGATTGGGAAAAGCTTCTCTTGGCCACAGCTGGTCTAACAGGCATTCCTGTAAATTTAAGAGCATTTAGAAGAAATGATGAAAATGATCACAAGGAATGATGCCCTCTTTTATTTGGTTGGTTGGGGGATTTCTGTAATGGGTGTGAGACAATCATAAGGAATATGATGGTTAGAACTCAATTTTATGCAAAATCCATTATTCAAGAAGTAAAGTTTATATACATGATAGACATGCAATGAAATAAATGTAAGACTAGAAAGTTTTGTTACTTATGCAATAAATCAGTTCTAACATTTTAGTAAACTAAGATTTTAATTGATACCAAAAAATCAGAAGAATTCCTGCGTCGAAGAGAAAAGTCTCAACTTTTTCCTTCAGTTTGTTAAAGATCTTTCTGTTTCATGCTGAAATACTCTGAAGGGTTTTTTTTTTTTTTTTTGGTATTTTGTTTGTTTGTTTGTTTTAATTTGGCATTTTTCCTTCATCTCCTCCTTTACATACTTTTGTGAAATTCCATCAGCTCACGGTGAGAAGAGCTGCCACCATGGAGTTCTTCTAAACTTCGCCTGCCCTTTCTAAATTTAGGGTTCTTTACTGCAGCAGGTTGAAGATCTGGCTTTGATTGCACCTGGCTCTGCTGGAGAATAGAAATATTCATCTCCACTGAATGCATGCTGCTTAAGTGCTGGAGGCACTTGCAGGAGAGTAACTCTCATTGGAAACTTCATTACAATACTTTCTCTTCCCTACATGAAGAAGTAATTCTCATTCACCAAAGATAGAATTTTGCCTGACACAACCACAGGAGCTCCTGTTTGACTTTCAAAATTAATCAACCTCTAAGCTGGAGTAGAAATGGCATGTCCTTTAACCTTAAGCACAAAAAGCTCTCAACAGACTGCAGTTTTTTACATCCCTGGATGGGAGTTTGGGCCCCTGATACTTAAACTTGATTCACATACTGGGTTTCTGGCATGCTTTTGCCCATACCCATCTGCTAGCCTGGCATAATGCCCATTCAGAAGGTGTGATGCCAGTTTCAATAGGGCATAGGTGCCAATCAAAGATGGGTTTGGAGGGGCAGCATGCAGAACGCAGCAAAAGTCAGCTCCTCTGCCAGAAGATCCTCCTGTTATCATATAATGCCAATGAAGGGCCACATGCTTCATTGCTTGGGATCACATTGCATCTGTAGATGTTTCTGGCCTTCAATAGATGACTTTCTACAGAACCCTTTCCCGCAGAGAAGTTAAAGAAAAGATTAGTCCACCTATGTTTTTTTTTTTAAAGGAAGTTTTAAATAATTGTTTGAAATAATGGCTGAGTTTTTTGTGTTTTCTCCAAAAACACTTGTCCACATAGCATACAACATAGTATTCAGGAAAAATAGTGTCCATGTAATGGAGCTGTAAGGAACAAACATTCTGAAGAAGTATTAATTGCAAAACCAAACATCTAAGTAGTATAAAATCCATAAGCACCTTTGTATAGATGATTGACAAATTTTTATTATCCAAATAGCTAATTTCTAGAGAACTCTCATTTAGAGCTTTAAAGTTTCTTAATTTTCTTCTCATTTATTTTACAAACATAGATATCCCTATATCTTAAAAGGAGGAACATACCTCATACTGTTTATTCCTTTTCTTCCTTATCTAAAGAAACAAAACCTAAAACACTTCATAAGCAGAAGTCTATCCATATTTCATAAGGAAGAAGCGCTCAAAAGCTGGGAGTTCTTTTATTGTGTGGCAATAGAGGTGAGCTCATTTCATGAAGAAGAAATGTCCCCACAGCAATAAATTTCAAATTAAAAAAAAACCTTGACCACAGTAAACAGTTACAATACAGTAACAAGTGCAGAAGAAACCTAATATATAAATGCACAAAAGAATGAGGTAGTTTATAAACTTTCCCTTAAGGCAAAAGACAGTAAAAATGGTGAGATGAAGAAGCACAATATAAAATATGTTAAAAATAAGGCCCTACATTTAAGAAAAGGAAAAACACAAGCAAAAGCTAGGCCTTACAAGAACTCCTTTTCATAGAGAAACCTAAACTTAGATTTTTTAACTGATGGGTAAATGAACACTGCCATCTCTTTTAAAAATCAAAATGAATAGCCTTACGGGCAGCAAATACAAAATTAAAATATATCTTCCAGGAACTTTTAGTTTTTGTCTATAGATCCAACAGTTTATTAAATCCACAAAATTCCAAATGATTCCTTCCTCTTCGGGGAATATATCACCTGTTAGCTATACTTCATCTACGAACTAAATTTATTACATATGCTATAATTTCCAGTACAAATTATCCTTATTTTCAGTTATTCTACTCTTTTCATCCCCAGAAGACTACTTGTCTGAAAGCCTTCTACAAAACACAGCCAAAATAACATTTAATATTGCAATGTGTAATGAAGCAATGTACATTCCAATAACTCTACCTTGTTGCTAGCATTATCACTGAACTCTTCTGAATATAATTCTTCATACTTCAAAAAACCAGTCTATTACAGGTAACTAAAACATAAAAAAGTAAACAAAAACTACATACATTATTTCACACTGATTAACTAAACAGAAATGTTGATCAACAAAGTAAGTTAATGTTTGATAATTTCAAAAAATCTTCCCCCAAAAAAGATTCCATGTTTCCAAAGAGCCAATTTAGGCCAGTCTGACAACATGGCCCTCAGAATGTCTAAAGTCTAGACACTATCCATGAATAAATGATGTGGTTATAAGGCTTCACTACAGTTAATTCTAGGTGAAGTATGATTCATTAAAAAAAAAAAGCTATCGATTTAGTGTCGATAAAGCATAAGCACATTTTGTCAGTTGCTATCATCAGCAGTAACACTGTCTTAATTTTCCCTGTAACTAAGGTTACTTACCTGTCAGATTGCAGACTGGATGAATGACATCTATAATTATGGAAGAGAACAAAGCGATCTAATTTATATGGGTTAAGTAGCTTAATCTCAGTCTCTGTGCCTCCGGCAAGAAACTTTTGAACATCTGGCCTTGAGTAGTCATCATTATGACCAAATTAAAAAACGAAAACTTCCTATCCTATATATTCCTATTCATATGACAAACTTTCAAAGGAACATGGCTGAAGTTTATCACAAAGTTCCCTTTTCTGAATTTTACATAATTTTTGAAACCCAGTATCTTTCATATCTTAAGGAGGTAATAATATACAGGTTGAATAGAAACTTTTCACCATCCCTTATACTACTCTCGTAAATTCTGGAGGGCAACTAGATTGAGGTCACTGAGTAAATCATAGCATAATCTTCTACAGACATTTTCTATGTTCTTAGTTAGCACATCAGTAGCTAAATCGACTACAACACATGGAAAGATAGATAAACAGAAAATCTTACAATGAAAGTCTTTATCACTAGCTAATCAACAGTGGCACCAGACTTTTAGAATGGAAACTGCTAAATAAATAAATCACATGCATTAAGTGCTTACTAAGTTCCAAGTTCTTTAAAAATATCATCTAATTTACACAATTAATATTATCCCAATTATATAGACTAGAAATAGACTCCAAAGGATTAACAAGGTGAAAGTCACTCAGTGTGTAAGTGGCTTACCCAAATCAGGATTCAACTCAAATTTGCCTAAAACCAAAACCATTGCTCTTATTTATGCAGTCTTCCCTTGGGTTAGTTAGTTCTATGTTATACCTTGCATTAAAGTAGAATTCAAACCCTCAGTTCTCGCTCTTTCCCTGGAGTTAGAGAAACTTTTTCACTCATTTGATACTAAAATGACGGCAAGTTTTCCCATCCCCTAAACCAGTTTCCTTTCTTCCTTTTTTCCTCCCATCTCTTTTCATATACAAAGAAAAGAACCTTGGCTTTGTTCTTGTATTCAGACTTTTCTTTTCTTTCTTACAGCTATTTCTATTAGCGCTACAGGCACCTTGTTTCTCCAAGTCAAGAGTAAATACCAAACTTCTTTGCCCCTTCCCGACTGTAAATTGCTGATTACTGAAGACCTGGGCTATTGATCTCAAAGCTAGAAGACAGTTGCTCATGCACAGTGAGTTAGACCGAGTGGCTTAGTTTCTTCTCAGCCTTAGGCAACAAATGCTGACGAAGTGTCTGCCAAAGCAGTGTTATCTTTAATACCTGAAAAGAACGCAGCTGAACACAAAATTATCAAGGAAAACTTGACTTTTAACTACTTAATTTATTGGTAAAATGCGAAAACAATGTAGTTTTGTATGCATCTGTTTATAGTGCTTTGAAAATAATCATTAAAAACTAAGTTTAATGAAGTTAAGCTGATTCTATGATTCGTCTGCACCACTTCTGGTAGGACAATAACACACTGAGCACACACAGTTTTATTATATATTCTAAATAAATGAGCCATTTTTCTCAAAATACCCAAACATTTCTTTCATGTCTTTCCCCAATGGTGCTTATTTGCTAATCTTCCTACTGTCTAGGTTCTAAAACCCAAATAGCAGTGGATGAGCATAACATAGTGAACCTCAAAATATGTTGTAAAACAAATATATTTTTAAAAGCTAAAAAATGTGGCATACTTAAAGTATAAGAAAAAAGGACTTTTCTGTGTTTGAATAGGGACAGATAAATTATAAGACTGAGCAAACATATTCCTTTTCCATAACAGAAACCAAAGAAGTAGTACAAATACACATGTGTATAGATATTAGGCAATTTCATCTTAAACATGCACCTGAACTTAAATACATAATAATACAAATATTTACACTTTAAGAAGCAAAAAGGGATAAGATCATTATAGTTAATGCTTTACTCCAGTTCTTTGAAATTACTCAAATAATTCAAATATTAGAAAGCTAAAGGTGTAAGAAGTAAGCTGTGGCATCCAAGGCCACAGCACAGTCATACCAAAAATTATTTGTTCCAGTCTGATTCGCTGACCTTGACTCGAGACAATATATTAGATCTTATACCTTTGCTATAAAAAAGAATTCACTAATACCAAGTCTCAAACAACACTTCATTCTGCAAGAAATTCTAATCTCTTTGAACACCAAGTACTGATGTGGGCTCTATCTACACTATCCCATACCACAGCCACTACCCCTGTGTGGCACTGGGCCTTTGATAGCAAATACTCTGTAGATTTTGAAGACTTTCACTAAAAAAGTAAAATATTTCATTTTTTATAAAACTGTCATTTTGAGCTAGGCATGGTGGCACAAGCCTGTAATCCCAGCACTTGGGAGGCTGAGGCAGGAGGACTGTCTTAAATTTGAGACCAGCCCAGGCTACACAGTGAGTTCAAGGCCAGCCCAAACTAAACAGCAAGACTCTGTCTAAAAAAAGGCAAAACAAAAAACCTGACA